>NW_004624834.1:4089529-4161943 GCF_000247695.1 Heterocephalus glaber | reverse complement strand
AGTAGCAGAGTGTTCCATCTCATTTCCCTTTGGGGTTGCTGTAGGTGATCTGGAAGTCTGGTTTTGAGACTTATTTATGTGTCTTCTCATTTCGACTGGGGCGGCGGTGGGGTGCTGTTGGCACCCAGGCAGATTACCTCCTCTGAGCTGGGAGAGGTGGGACAGGGGCTATGAGCAGTGGTAGGGACTGTGGCCCAAAAGCCCTTTCCTCTGGGCTGGGAGCAGAGGGAGGGATGGTGGCCAGGAAGCCCTTTCCTCTGGACCAGGAGCAGTGGGAAGGCAGCTCAGAAGCCCTTACCTCTGGTTTAGAAGCAGCGGGAGGGATGGTGGCCTGGAAGCCCCTTCCTCTGGCCCGGGAGTGGTGGGACAGAAAGTGGTCCAATAGCCCTTTCCTCTGTGCTGGGAGCAGCGGGAGGTATGGTGGCCTGGAAGCCCCTTCCTCTGGACCAGAAGCAGTGGGATGGTGGCTCAGAAGCCCCTACCTCTGGGCTGGGAGCAGTGGGACCCAGTGCCGTGGTCTGGTGGTCCAGTGTCCTCTGTGTCTTTGTAGTGTGGAACCAGGTGGCACATTTTCTTTATCTAATCATTTGTTGAAGAATGCATAGGTTGTTTTCATATCACTTCAAGAGATGTTTTAAATGAAGTTTTCCATCACTCTCTGTCTGTTAGGCCTGGTACTTTGTCTTTTCTAACTCCAAAAGATGAAACCTTAGTACTTGTATTGCTTGTATCATCCAGTGAAATCTGTCCTCACTAAAGAAGGAAATACTCCAGATTTTTATTTTTAACAGCTAAACTGGTGACAGAATCAACTGAGCAATTTTAAGTAGCATATTGGAGTATTTAAGAGCATGACTCCGGAGTTGATCCTATTCACTCTGCATAGCCTGTCCCAGCAGCTCTGCTAATCTACCTCAGTCTGAGCTTCTTCTTCAGCTAATGGAAAGAAAATTCAAAATGCAGTTTTTGACACTCACGATTGATGAGATAATTAAATGAGCTGACAAAAGTGAAGGGTTCCACTGAGAAACTGGTAAATTCCCCTGGTGCTTTTTGTCTTTCTTCGGGTTAGCATGGTACAGCTGGCTTGCAGATAATCTGTGGCCAGTGACTCTGGTCTCTGCCTCACACTGCATACGAGGTGTGATGGAAATTTGAGTCCACAGCAGAAGACATATACATGTGTGGTCTCATGTCACATGATGGGGGTGAAAGGTTCCTATGCATTTCTCACGTGTTTGTGGGGATACTGGTGTAAGTAAATCAACTCCACCACCATTCTTCCACATCCTTACCATGCCAGGCTAAAGAGCACACCACTATTTTCGTTGGGTCTAATACCTGGTAATGATCATAAACAGCTGTTCCTGATGTATGAACTTATTACCTTATGCCTTTTAATCTTATTTCAGAGTGCAGTCTTTCTACTGATGAAGAAATAAAATTTTGCTCTAAGTTATGGCTTGGTCCTAAAATGGTCCCCCTACACTTGCATGTCTGGAGGGTGATGGGATCATGGGAATGTAGACCTGACTTGTTCTGAGGAGATAGGGTCTTTTCAGCAGAGGTAAACCACTGTGAGCATGCCCCAGAAGGGTACAGCTCTCTTTCTGGCTCTTCCCTTGAGTCTCTGCTTCCCATACTCCATGAAGTTCAGCAGATTTCTTCCTCCAGACCTTCTGCCATGCCTTCCTGCCTTGGAGCCAGTCAACTACAGATTGAAATGTGAACCAAAATAAGCCACTCCACCATGAAGTTGTAGGTGTCTGGTATTTTGTCTCAGAGATGAAGACAGTGACTGAAACACTTCCTTGTGTCTATCCTTCTCCATTCCATCAATTGCCTGTGTCTGTGACTGAGCTGTACTGTCCAGATTTGCTTGACTACCACCATAATAGTCAGCCAACAATAAATTCGTCTAACATGGCACTTCTCACAGTGCGTCCCCATCAAGTGAGGAAGCCCAACTATATATTAATCATGTATTTGAAGCTAGTTCCGAGGAAACGACTTCTCAGACTCTAACCCCATCTTGGTCACCTGAAAACCTGCTGTCGTCACTGTATAAATAAAGACAGGTACCATTCGTGTCAAAGTCATCAAAAACACGGTGCCCTCACATAGTCATAAACATGCTTAACCCTTCAAATATTCATTTCTAAAATAGTAATGTTCTGAAGTTCATCAGAGAGAACAATGAATTTATTTAATGTCTTATTTAGAATTGCCTAAACACCATCCAAAGACAAAATATATACTTGGCGACTAAATTAGATTTCCCATCTGGATTTTTGACCCTCTGGTTTAGCATCTCAAATACAGTGCATTTATGTCAAATATATTTTGCAGTTCTTTTGGGACATGCAGTTTTGGTTTTTGATAAAAGTTTCTCTCTAGTTTCTACTTGCACAGTCTGAGTTCATTTTTAGGCCCAAAGTCCAGGTTTTGTGAAGGAGAACATTATAACATGCCAATAGATACATCTCTCTTGAAAACCAGTAACAAGTTTGAACATTCCATCACTCCCATTTCCTGTTCGCCACCAAATTCAGGGCTGTTCATGTTGTTCATGTTCCATTGTTTTCTTTTCCAAGTCAACCTTCCCTTCACATCTATTCTAATCATCTGGCCCTTGGTGAAACTTGAATTGGAGACCCCTGACTCAGAGCTCCCTAGAGAGGTTTCAGAAGAAAATCAACTTGGTTATGTGGAAGAAGTAGCAAGAACCAATCAAGAGTCCAGAAAAACAGAAGTTTGGAAGAGGCCAAAGATTCTGATGGATGTAAAAGTAGACAATGATGTCAAAAGAATGAGAAAATGATGAATGTAATGCAGTTTATATAATAAATCAAAAGACAGTTGGAATAATCCTTGGGGACGAGGAAGGAATTGTACAGCCAAAAATAAAAAAAGTGCTTGTGCAATTGACAAAAATAAGAGAAACTGAAGCAAAATCACTTAAGATTTTTCAAAAATTCCCTTCTACTGTAAGCCCATGTCTGTGGTAATGTCAGAGGGCTCTTTGCTTCAGGACTGCTTGAAAGCAGGCTGTGGATTCAGTGCAGATCAGCTCAGTCTAGCTTGTGTGGATGCTGCAGATAGTTTAATAGTTGACAACTGCCAAAACCTCTTAGTTACAAAAGTAGAGGCCTGGCCACCATCTTGATTCCACAGATGATGACAAAAACGCATGATCCCACAGAAATTCCCCAAGGAAACGAGGGAAAAGGAAGATATGCCTTATTTCAGTCTAACATAAGTGTTGATAAAACTGGGACTGCCAAGGATGGGCTAAGACAGAAACTTTATCAGCAAGTAAGAAGTAGGTGTGCGGGTTTCATGACTAAAGAATGGCTCACACAGTTTTCTAATGGTAGAGATCAACCAGGCAGAAATTTAAGTCTGGCTGCACCACTGTGGATTTACAAATGGCAACAGACGTACAAACGACTGACTTGCTGTCATTTTTATTGAAGATGCTCTATTTGAGAGGGGCTCAAAGTGCTGTTTGTGCCCCTAGTGCTGGAGGAATCCATGCTCATCACATAGAGTTGGCCTAATTTCTACTCAGTCTGCTGCCTTCTTTATATCACTAGCCACCCTTATGGGATTGTCCACCTGATGGATCTATGCCCTTCTGTGATTTTGAGGACACAAAGTTTTCAGGCTCCACAAAGAGATCCTGTCCATCAGGCTCGTGCTCAGATATAGCTAATCACACAATGTCATCCACTACTTATTTCTGGAGAGCCTCAACTCATTGTTCAGTCTCTCCACAGATCCTGCTGGTGGTTCTAGGCTCTGCTGCTCATAGGAGGGAATCAATCCTAATTAGGAAAGTGAGCTACTGTCCAGAACACATCTGTTGTCCAACCACAGGAAGTTGAACAAGAGATTCAAATATATTAAACATTAAGATCATGCATGAGCAGAATAAAAAGACAGTTACTAGGAAGTAGGGAGATAAGTCTTTCTGAGATGGAAAGGAGATCAACAGATGGAGGGCTCTGGAGAGAAGAGAAGGAAAAGGGCTGATTAAAAGGAGTGAAGTTGTGTTACACACACGTACCAACTCCACACTAGGAATGGAAACATTATGTGCTTCAAACATGGACTCATAAAAAGAAGAGGAATCTGCAAACTAGCTGTGCATGGTTGGCCACTTTGGAGACACTCATATAATATCATGTCATGGAAAGCAATGTGAAAGAAGTGAAGGATAGGTAGAAATCAGTCAGTAAAATGTGGGCTGAGTATGGCGCATATATTTGTAATCCCTGCTGCTCAAGAGGTTGAGGTCAGGGAATCACAAGTTCAAGCCCAACCCGGGGAACTAACAAGACTTTGTGTCAAAATAACACAGTAGAAAGTGTTGGGGATGTACATCTGTGGTAGAATACCAGCCTAGCATGCACAAGGCCCTGGATTCAATCCACAGTTCTGGAAGGAAAGAGAGAGAGAGAGAGAGGAGAGAGAGAGAGATAGGGAGAGAGAGACAAAGGGAAAGATAAGAAAAGAAAGAAAGTTGTGGGAAGCCAGGTCTAAGAATAGCAAAACATCATGAGGATCCAGAGCAATGAGGACCTGCTGAGCAATTTGTTATTTTAAGCAGTAATTCTCCCATTTCTGGGAGTATATTAATTTTCTGGCAAGCTTGTTACAATGCTCCTGGACTAATTCTGCCTTAATCCTTCTTTTTCTTTCACGTAGCACTGATCCTGAGACCTGGATTCTACACACAATGATTTGTGATTCTGAGGGTGGTTGCTGATGAGAAGTTGAGAAATTGTGCAGGAAGGGAGATTGTAAAGAATGGGGTGGTTATGTGTACTGGATATAAGACCATGAACTGAGATGGAAGAAAGTTAGGCCTGTCCTACCAGAAGCACACCATTGTAATCATGTGCTCTGGAGGATACAAGATCATGTTCATTGTTATTAAAAGCGTGGAAGTCAGTCCACAGAATTAGCCTGGAGCAAACTTGTGGACACACCATAGAAAGCTTTTGCAGTATTCTCTTTGAGACATGGTGTCAACTTTGAATGCAACCTATCACGCCACCAACACTAAAGATTGAAAGGATTGGAGGCATATTTTGAAGGAAAAATGAAGTTTGCTGTTTATCCTTATGAAAATATGGTGGTAGAGTACCCAATCACGTTTTGGTCAGTGATGAACCATATGTTTAATGGTGGTTCCATGAGATAATCACTGGTGACATCACGATTATCTTCAATTGTGTACGTAAGTCCATCATGTTTGCACAATGACAACTGATTAACATTTCATTTCTCAGAATCTAGTCCCACTATGAAGTGACATGTGATTGTACCAAGATGAGGAATTCACTGAGGTAAAGTATGTGGGAGTCAGAATACCGTAAGGAGAAAATACAATTATTTTCTTAGACAACATAAATCTCATGTACCAAAGATATCTACACATGCCCAGGGTAAATCTCCACCTTATAGAATATGTGGAGATATCATTCAGGCATGGAGTTCCTGGTTAGAAATTGAGATATTTTGGAACCAATGGGACTTGAAATTGTTTCAGAAGGGCATGAAGACTGTGGATAAAGCCTGTGACAAAATAATGAATGACACAAATATTCTAAAATAGCAGAGGAGGAGGGAACCAGGCAAGAACTCTCAGACAAAGCTGGAGAAATTCAGAAACAGGGGTATCACAAAAGTTAAGGGCACAATGCATTCCAGGGATCAAAGAAAACCATAGAAAATGTGATCAAGAGGGTATTCTATAAGAATTTTGACAATTTTCATTTGGGTTTTCACTTCACAGAAGTGATCTGTTCCACAAACATGCATGCACGTTACTGGGTTGTTGTTTATCATATGAAAGAGTATGGAGAAAAGAGACAAGAAAATAGTGCGGAACTTTGACCATCTGCATGTGTATCCTCCATGCTGGTTAACCACACACTACTCCTGCTTACAAACTTATTTAGGAAAAAACAATCTTTTTTTTCTTTTTTTTAAACCACATTTAGAAATAGAACCAGGGAGGTTCTCCCTATTTCTGCGCTGCCTTTTGGTCAATCTACCCATCCTTGGTTTAAGAAAACTTATGTTTCTGGTTACCCATGGAGTTAGAGGCACTGATCACTAGTATTTTACTCGATTGGCTTTCAGACCCCAAGGATGTCCTGCCCCTACTTTGTGCATTCTACGTGTAGTAGTTTGGATCTATGCCGTGGCTTAGAACTACCATGTCCCCCAAAGTCCATGGGGGTGCACATGGGGGGCTTTTGGAAGGTGATTAGACCATGGAATCTCTTTGTTCATCAGGGAATTCCAGTGCCTCCAGCTGATTTAGCTGGCAGAAAGGAAATAAAATCAAGCCCTTCAAAAAGAAAAGGGAAGTGACTCAACACTAAGAAGGCCCCCAAAGCCATGCTAATCATGAATCTATATGAAAATCACATATATCATGCATCCAAATGCCAAAACTAACTCTTTATGTCTAGTGGTAAGATGAGAAGAAATGATATAGTTTGCTACCAATCTTCACATAATCTTAAAAATTGGGGATAATTCATAATGTTTGAAGAACAGAGACCTATTTCTTACAGTCTTAAAGGCTGGAAAGCCCATGATGAAGGGACTCATGTATAATGAAGATCTTCTTGCTATGCCTTTTCATGGTAGAAAGCACAGGGGCCAAAGAGCATGTGAGAACAAGAAGGTACCAGCTTGTCTTTCTACAAGAAACCCCATGCCCAGGAGGCTAGCATCAATTCACTCAGGACTCAGGAGGGAAGAGGGTTCTCATGAATTCACATTTCCCAAAGCAGTTCCATGGAGATTAGTTTTCCAAGGAATCCTTTGGAGGGAACACATTCAGCCCACTCCAGGAGAAAGAAGGAAAGGACTAAGAAGATGGCAAAGAAGAGAATCACCATTATTGAAGAGCCTCTGTAATTAGGTATTATGGTTTAGATCTAAAATGCCCCCCAAACTCCCATGTGTTCAGAGGTGGGGCTTTTGGTGAGTTTGGTAATTGAATGTACAGTTAGGAGGTGGGGCCTGTAAGGTCTCTCTCCCTCTCAGACTCCTCCCCTCCCTCTCTGCTCCTGGCTGCCATGACATAAGTAGCTGTTCCTCCACTACGTCTTTCTACTATGCCATTCCAGCTTTGGAACTGGCTGACCAAGGACTGAAACGTGAATCAAATTAAACTTTTGCAGCTTTAGGTTGTGGGTGTTGAAGATTGTGTCCCAGTGATGAAGGACGTGACTAAGACAATACGGTTTGAGTGTGTTCTCTAAGCTCCATGTGCTGGAAGCTTGGTCAGCAGCATGGTGGTGGTCAGGTGTAGGAGAACTTGTAAGAGTTGGAGAGTAGTAGAAGACATTTTGTTGATGGGATGTTTGCCTCGGAAAGGATCAATGCTGATCTCAGGAGGTATGTTATTTCTAGCAAGTTTTGACCAAGGAGCCAGCCTGATTCACAAAATCTCTCCAACTTCCTGTCTGATCACATGATCCCTCCCCTTTATATGTCTTCTCCCTGTGATATCATCTGTCATGATCAGACACAGCCACAGAGCCCCTCTTCAGAGGCCAAAAGAATGAGGCTACCCAATCTTGAACCCTTCTCCTCCAAACAGTGCATTCCATAAACCTCTTTTCTACATAGCATACCCAGCACCAGATACTTTGTTATAGCAACAGAAAACTGATGAATATACTGCCTTTCATTTTCCTTTGCTGTAACCTACAATCCTTTAAGTAGATGCTGGCTTAGAGCCTTTTTGCTGTCTTGTCACTCCAGTAGAAAATCATGTCAGATGACACAGTTTAATCTTCACTTTGCCGTATTTAACTTCTTTTGAGATTTACTTCATTATTCTTAATGGTGCATGACATTTTCCTTTCAATACCCAATGTGACAAAAATAGAGACTCTCTCTTAACTTGTAGTGTTAATGTTGATTGAATAATAGTCTCTGAACATGTAAGATTTAATGAATTGTATCTGTTAAAAAAGTGTTAATTTTGTCAACATAGAAATATGCTAATAATCTAAAAGAGAAAAGCATAAACTACAGTGTTTTTTTTCTGACACTGACATTGATATTAGTAATTGAAAAATTAATCTGCCTTTATATTATCCAAGAGAATTACAAGAAATTTAGCTACTGTAGATAAAAAATAAAATATTCCAGAGTAATTATAAGTGGACAGCAGTAGCAATCAAATTTCTAACATGTTGATATTTGCATTCTGGTTCTTTAAATAATTGATACTGTGTGGTCATAATATCATTTTTTTTCTCCTCAGAAACTAAAATTACAAAAGTCAAGCAGCCCCAAAATCCATCATTATTTCTACTTACTTTATTTTCTGACTTTACTTTTTAAGACCCTACATATTTTATTATCTTACTGTATATGCTTTTAATTTTGATCCTCTTTATTCCCAGTATTGGATTTTTGATCTTTAAATTTGTCCTTGTTATTTGTCATTATTTGTCACTGGAGCGTGCTCATTATATTATTTTACAAGTATTTATTTCTGGATAAAACATGCAGGATTTTTTCCTTCTTTTTAAAGATAACATCATCTAAATGTGAAGTAATGATAACAGCAAATCTAGTAATTGGAGGTCAATCTAATTCCTGAAATCCATCAGTCATTTTGTAAATTTTTGAGAAAAAATATTTGTATCTGCCAAAATAGTCTACATTTAAGATCTGCCTATGAATTTTTCATCCAATAAGTTTATCAGTCATTACTTTCCTCATAAGATAGCTATAATTTATGGAATACACAAATATATACATTTTGTGTAATAATCTCAGTATTAAGTAATGTTTATGCTCCTTGGTCCCTTAAATGTGCTTATGTCACATATATGTTCAAAGAGACAGCTCTCAGGACAGTGTTTTCTATCTATGGTGGTTATTTTATGTCATCTCAAGGTAGACATAGTTTGGCAGAAACTTATTTAAATATTGCTCCGTTCTGACTCACAGTTTACAAATCAAGTTTGGGCATTTCCAATTCACAGTGGTGGTGTCATATACCCATTTTCAAAAACTTTTTCTTAGAATCCGTTTGAGCGTTTTCTTGAAATAATGTGTGTTGGCTTTGTTACCAAAGACTCTTAAATTGCACTACTTATTTGATAACCAAGATTTTGTACACTATCACAACTGATTTTGGAGTCATTTATGCAGGACAAAGAACAGATAAGCCCACCATTAATTCACTATCATCTTGGCTAGCACAAGTCCTGCATATCTATGTTTTTTTTAAATTTGCAGATCATTGTATTTCTATGGGATTTTCAAACAGGATTGAGGTTCTTGAGCTCTCTCAAGTTGTGAGTTTTAGATGGGCCATTGTATTATGGTAAATAACAGGAAGAACACTCTATACTCATAGACAACCAAACTGTGTTTATCTATCTATCTATCTATCTATCTATCTATCTATCTATCATCTATCTATCTATCATCTATCATCTATCTATCTATCGATCATCTCTCTATCTCTCTATGTAACTATCTGCCCGTGTGCAGTACAGAGAATTGAACCTAGGACCTTTACAGTAAGCTTCAAGCACAGCTCTCTTTTATTTTTAAGCTCTTGCTAAGCCACTAAGTTGCCAAGACTTGGCTTGAGCTTGAGACCCTCTTGCCTCAGCCTGCTATAGTACTGGCTTTTCTAGTGGGGGCCACCAGAGCCAGCTGAGAGTTGTAAATTTACACAAAAATATGGAGGCTATGTTCGCAGAATGGGTGAATCTCTGCTATAAACTTACACTGGACCTGAAAGCTTTATGTCCGGAAAGAACTTTGCATCTCTAAATCCCATAAAACTTAAGTGGACAGAGTGAAAAAGGGGCCTCATTGTGTCAGTGAAAATACTACCACAGAATTAAGTAAAATCAAGTACACAGGAGTCAAAAACACAGTTTCAGTCAGCATAAGGTGAGCTTGACAGGGAAAAGGTGGTAAAAGTGGACACGATGCATGAGCAAAATTTTACATGGCCTTGAAAGCAAGCCCCACACCTTAATTCTTCATAGGTAAAAAACACCAAGAAATGGTACAGTATGGAGAAAAATTAAAGGAAAAATTAAAAGAGATTCAACTTGTGTAGCGTGCAGAAAAGAGAATGTGAAGAGTTACTTAACATACGACCTTAAATTTGCTGATTATCTTTCTTTAAAGCAGAGTACTACCTAGCACTAATTAGAAGAGAAAAATATTGAAGAAGCCAGAAGTCGATATCATTACACAGAGAGAGAAGATACATTTGGAAACATATGTTAAAGCTGGAAAAGTACTCTGGAAGAGGAACTGACAACCGAAATTTGTAAAATTATAATGTTTAATTGTAAGTGTATTAGGTGGGATTTGTGTAGTTCAGAAAAACATTAAACAGAAAGCAAAGAAAAAGAAATCAGGGAATATTTGCCACTCAGAAGTGATGGAAGTGTGAGAGGAAGAAAAAGAAGTTTGGCCCAATGGAGTCAAGACAGTGACAAGAAGAAACCCATCAATACTACTCTTTGGACATTGCTCTTAGAAGCCTTATGTTTATGCAAATCTCATAATAGTAATAAAACTTGTGAATACAAATTGGCCTATTTATCACAGTTAATTTTTCCTTTTTTGGGAAAAAATAGAGAATTTGAGTGTAAAATAGTGCTTTTCTAGACTTGCATATCTGACCATGTTTTAGTTCCTGGTAAGCTATATGCTATATCCTAACTGAGGCTACAACATTTGGTCATCAACAAATGTCACCAAATAGATGCTCCTCAATTCTGCATTTCAATTACTGGTTACCCTCATGATCTTTGGTGGAAGAAAGCTAATTCATTAGTTGGGGAGCTATACAGCTGTGCCTGCAGCTTTTGGAATAGGCTGGTATTTCTAGAAATTGTGGCACACTTCTGCCTCGTTCTTAGTTCCCTCAGAAATAATGAGAATAGTCAGGAGAAGCCAAAACATACTTAGAAATGTATCTGTGGTGGCTTATTGTATGTCAACAGTACTGGGATATAGGATATGCAGACAGCTGGTAAAACATTTCTTGGGTGTGTCTATGGGATCCCTTCTGGAGGAGATAAGCATTTGGAACTCATTGGAATACACAGGGTCCATTCTCACCAACATTAGGTAGCAAGATCCAATTCCTTGAGGGACCGGATAGAACAAAAAAGGAGGAATGTCTTCCTTCTCTTTTTGAGCAGGGAAATCCATCTTCATCCTTTGCTGGCACAGCGAGTTCTTCTTTTGCTGGTTTGTGAGATTCCAGACTTGCATCAGCAGTTCACTGGTCCTCAAGTCTTCCTCCTGTCTGTCTAGTCAGAGATTTATCTCTATGTCCTCTGGTTCTCAGGCCTTTGCCCTCAGACTGAATTATAGCCTCAGTTTTCCTGGTTCTTCAGACTTTGGACAGCCTATCATGACACATGTTGGCCTCCATAATCATAGGAATCAATTACCACAATAAATCCCCCATGGATCAGTTTATCTATCTATCTATCTATATCTGTATTACATAGGTACCTATAGATATATCCATATGTTATACAGATACATATAGACATGATATATATAAAAGATAGACAGACAGACAGAAAGGATAGATAAATGTGCCTTGGTTCATGAACTTAATTCCTTCCACAATTCTGGAAAAGATGGCCACATTTGTGTTTATGTGGGAAGGATGGGTACGGTCATGTTTGTCACCCAATGCAGTTTGCAAACAAAAAGAAAATTTTGTGAAATGCTTCTGTTTGAGAACAAAATTGTTTGCTAACAAAAGCATTGGTGAACCTATGGACCACTGTGAGTGTGTGTGTGTGTGTGTGTGTGTGTTTGTGTGTGTGTATACATCAGTTGATTAACAAATTGAATGATTGGGTAAGTATGTAGGAATAGTTACATAGACAGATAGAGTAGAAAAATGATGGATGGGTAGAGCGATGCATAGAGAGAGATAGGGAGGTAGATAGATATAGTAGGTAGTTAATAGATGAATAATTAGAGCTACAAAGAAATAAATGAATAGATAGATACATAGGTATAGTCAGTAGATGATAGATAATTAGAGAGATACACAGAGATATAGAAGGATAGACAATAGATGGATATATTGATGATGGATAGATAGATAATGTAGATGATAGATGGATGATTATAGAGATTCTTAAATAGATATAGATAGATGATAGATAGATAGTAGATACATAGATACATAGATGGATAGATAAGTAGGATTGATATTTACTATTGATTCTATTTCTCTGGATTACCCTGTCCATTGATACTATTTCTAAAAGCTGTCAAATGATGAGATACAAGGAAATGAGAGAAAGAGACAACCCCTCCGTTGTCCTAGAATGAATGCAAAAGACCTTGGATGAATGCAAAGGCCTAAAGAACCAGAGGGCATGGATCTGAGTAGGACCTGACACTGGCTTTTATGCTGTCCTCATGCACAAAAAGCCGCTGCATTCAAGAAAGATCAAGTGACCAACACACCTCACATGGTGAAGAAATGACAAATAACTTGGTTTATGGGGCACAGCCTCAGGAAATATATGGGTTCTTCATTCTGGGCACTTGAGCCCATGTGCAATGCCATGAACTGCAGCCAATTCTAGTGGTCTTCACAGAACCCAGTGGGACAGACCAGGACTGATGTGTGCTGAGTGCAATATGCAGCCTGCAAACCTCCATCATCTCCTCCATCCTGCTGGCTGGGGTGGATTCATCCTCTACATTGTCCTTCAGTACCTCACACTGGGAACTGCAGAGTCACATGACTGCAGGAGCTCCAGTCCATGATCAGCTCATTTCAAGACATGTATCTCCAGGATCACCCACAGAACCACATGTTTTGAGCAAAAGACATGGACAAGAAGCTCCATGGTTTCTTCAGCGCTTTGTATTTCTTTTCCCATGGCTATTCATATTAGCTGAGCTGGTCTAACCAGAAAGGGATGTCCTGAAATGTCCAGTATTGCTCCACCTACCTCACTCAGTGGATTAAATATCCCCAAACCCGGCCATCTGCAAGGAATGGTGGGAGGTGGGGGGGAGGGTAGAGGAAAGATTCCTTCAAAGCTTGAGAAGGTTCTAGGTTAGATAGATGGGAAGAAAGGTGGTTTCAGGGTCCGGTACCAAGGACTTTGACAGAAAATGAAATATATCTCAGTGCTTTTCACGTCCTCAGGCTCAGGTTATAAACATGCTGGTCAAGGTGAATATGATTTTAAAAAACAGAAAGGAGAGACAGAGCCAGAGAGCTAAATATGAGATGTTTGGATAATACTTTCTCTGGAGTCATCTCTCTTTCCAATGGGGTGACTCATGACACCCTAAAAATCTCCTTCACACTTAGTTCCCTGTCGCCTTCATGGTGTACCACAGATTTCTGCCATATCACCACTATTGACATTTGAGACCACATATTAACTCACCGTTGGTTTCTTTAGCAGCATCTCTATTCTCTACCAAACATGTCAAAAACCATCACCCGCTAGGGATAAAGTTCAGGGTCTCCAGTTACTGTGGTGAGCCAAGGAGCACTTAGCTGGCTCTGTTTATTCTTAGCAACCATGAACAACAACCTTGGAGGTGTATATGAAAGAAAGGAAGTAAGGAAGATGGAAGGAAGGAAGGAAGGGAGGGAGGGGTGGGCTATTACCCTTATAATGATAATTCTTCAATTTTAAATGCTATTTTAAAACTTAAATATCCCCTCACAATGCTCCTTTATGAGCACAGAGATAATATGGAACAAGTTTAGTCATTACATGGTTCTTTTAGGTGGCCTTGGTAATGAATGAAATAGAAGACAAACAGGAAGTAGAGAGAACGTTTTCAAGCGGATGGGAATCAAGAGATGGAGGAGGGAGGATAGAAGGAAGGAAAAGGAGATACAGAAAAACAAGGAAGGGAAAAACGGAGACAATGAGCTTCTGCAAATGGTAAAGGTACCAAGGGTTAGTGTGATGCAGGAGAAAAGAGATTTTAAAAATAAGCAGAATTGAGATGTGTCTTGTATTTGTACCAGCCCCAACGATGAATGTGATCATTGTGTACTGCCAACATGCACGAATAAAAAAATCCAGTCCCGGACGGGGGGCACCAATATTTTGCAACTGCAGAAGAAATAGAGTGTATTCAAGGGCTATTCATTTCCTTTCCAAATATCATTTCCAAAACAAAAAATTGTGTTCACTCCCCAACGATGGCCTTCTTCATCCTGTATAATTCTTTGTTGTTGTTGTTGTTGTCAGCGTTTCTCAGAATGAATTCCTTTGAAAAGCATATTCCGGGACGACTCTGTTTTTCTGAAATGCCTTCACCATGAGATACTTCAGCACTGCATGACACAGCAGCCCAGGAATTTCGTCAACAGCCAAGCAGAGCCGGGGGCTTGTTCTCCTTCTGGCATTGAGACACTGGAACCCTTGGCAGTTTGGCCAGAGTCGCGCTTGTGGGCTGTGGGAAAGCCTGCCTCAGTGAGCCCGTTCAAGGGCAGCCATTAGCATGAGAAGCGGACTCCAAAACTGGAAGCTGGCAGAGTCTCCAAGGATTCCAGAGCCACATTCCTCCCTTTTACCCTGGAAAGGCAAGAAAGGAAAGAGTCACCCATCCAGGGTGATGCTCTAGGTAACGAGGCTGCCTTCGGTGCTTCCTGAGGAATGTAAGAACATGCTTTTGGAGTTAAGAGCATCCTACCGTGGCCATGTATGCACGCTCTTGTTTATAGCAGCACAATTTGTGATAGCTAAATCTTGGGAACAGCCCCTAGGCCCATCAAAGGATGAACGGATAAAGAAGATGTGGTTTTTATACACAATGGAGTATCACCCTGCCATAAAGAAGGATAAACTTGGGATATTTCTTAGGTAAAGGGATGCCCCTTAAGAACATAATTGTAAGTGAAATGAATTGGATACACATGTTTAAATATTGCATGGCTTCTCTTGGTTGAGAAATTCAAAGGGTAAATAAGGAACAAAGTAAAGAACAGAGATTGGGGAGTAGGAAGAAAATGTCCAAGTGGGGCAATCGTCAAGGTGGAGGCTCTTGAAGCTCTGATATTTGTTAGAAGTAGTGGAAAGACACAGAGCTAGGACTATGGTTCCTTTTCTTGCCTTGAAGCCAAATGCAAGAATCTGATACCCCCAAGGATGCCAGAGTTTTGATAAGCCTGCTTGGGATGCCACCTCTTCCATCCTTAAGTAGACCTCCTGTGTTCTCTCCTAGCTAACACAACTTTACCTCAAAACCCTGCAATGAAGAATACACGGCGTGATACTAGTGCTACAGCAGGCTTTGGTGAGACTAGCTGCCTACAGCTGAACTCGCCTGTGTCTGTGAAGCTCCATTCGGCCAGTGGCTTCTGAGAGCTCCTAAATTCCAGCCAGAACCTTGCAGTCTGACCTAGAGGAACAGGCTCCCATTCCTACATGCAAATCAGCCACTGCAGCAGTGGCTGGTCAGAGCAGAAAAAAATCAACCCTAGCCTGATGATTACTTTACAGATACAGGGACAAATGCCCCAGAGACAGCAAAGCAGCTCATTGTGACGTCTTCACATCTACAGTGTTTCAAGGTGCAGCCAGGGTTCCCAAGCCAGGAAAATGCAGGAGGCCAGTTGACCCTCATGTTAAATGTCCAACCGAGTGTGACATTCACTCTACCCCCTCAGAACTTGCACCAAGTTCCCCATTACTTCTTGGAATGACTGCTTCTGACTCATCCCCAGCAGTATTTCGTCTCGTCTGGTTGTGGAGATTGGTATTGTGTGTGGGGAAAACTCACTGTGTGTTCTGTGGGCATTACAGAAAGGAAAGGAAAGTTGTTACACCGAGAAGGCCCAAGAGAGGACGATGAAGGTGATGGATTTTACAGTATGGGGTTCCATTTTCATACATTATATGAGAGGCATGTGCTACAACAGGAGAGGGCTGTGGAGCTACATTCAGTCTTCTGCTACCTGGTGCAGCTACTGCAAAACCCTGGAGTGGAGAAGCAACAGCAGTGGAACCCTAAGAAGCGGTCTGCTTTTGCATGTTTTTACAGCTCCATGATTAGCAGACAAGATCAAATTTGTTATTTAAAAGTTGTGCCTTTTTAAAAAAAGAGCAAGACTGTTGTAAAACCAATAAAAACCCTCTTAGATAGATAGCTATCTCTCAACAGGGCCAGATGGCCAATCAGTATCTTTGGGAGGGTATGTCTGAAATGTAAAAGGACTGGTTAATTCATGTTGTACTATAAAACTGAAGGAAACTTACCTCACAATGCCATTTTATACTCGTGTACAAGACAGAAGCTCTGCCTACAGGGTATGAAGACGTAATCACTTTTGGCCCTCTTCACTGGCCCTTGGTGGAGTAAGACATGCTGGGTTGTTTCTCCCTGAACAAGCACAGAACAACTAAGAGGAGAGGGTCCATTCTGAACTCTTGCCCAGAGAAAGATTAGATAAGGAACACTCATGGACAGGAGCAGGAGGGGAGCAGTCGTTTAGTTTTTTACAATCACTGCTGGCTCCCTGTGGTTGTATTTTCTACTGCTCTCGGATGTTCCAAAGGTTATTGGAATAAACGGGTGATGTAAACAAGGCTATAAGCAGCAGCAAAAGGATGCTCCTTTTCTTATCAGTGAGAATAGTTATGAGAGTATAAAACACAGGATCTCAAAAAGACAGAAAGTATACAGCCGAGCTTATCTATTTTTTTGTTTGTTTGTTTAAGATTAGACCCAAACTCTGGGGATTTGGAGAGCTGCCAAAAAATTTCAGCTCTGGGAATCATCTTGGCTATAAATAACCATTTCTTTAGAAGATGCAACGTAAAAGAAATCTCATAGAAAAACTTCTACAGTTAGAATATACTTGAGCAAAAAGGGGAAAAAAGGCACAATTAGAACAGAAAGTCATTTGTCCTTTATGTCCAATAGCACCTCATTAGGTCCTGCTCCTTTTCACATCAATTTTCATCTTAAAAGTCTCATTAGCCATCATTAAAAACTGGAATTGTTAAAAGTAAAAACAGGTAGACAAAGTATATAGAATATATATTTTCTTGCTCTGAGGAAGTCTTTGGAATTATTTTTTTAATTTCATTCATCTGTGTTTGCAATGCATAATGTTGACATTCTTCTTGGGGAGTTGGTACATGTTCACAACACATCTGAATTCCTTTTTCATCTTCTTCTCCTCCCCTCCCTCTATCTCCTCTTCCCCTTCCCACTTGAGAAAGATCTATCTCCCTGTTTCATATTACTGTCTTTGATTTTGCTCTTTATTTATACTTGGGGTCTCTCATATAAGAGAAACCATGAGATATTTAACCTGGGGTATCTGATTTATTTCACTTAACACTGCGGTCTCAGGGTGCATACATTTTCCTAAAAATGAATCAAGTTTATCTGTCTTTATAGCAGAGTGGTATGATCGGGAAGGTTGCAAAGAATCTTGTTATGGCTTGGGTATGATATATTTCCAAAAATTTATGCATTGGTGGCTTGTTTTCTAGCATAGTAATGTCCAGAGGTGAATTCTGGTGTCTGATAGGACCAGGAGGTTTTTAACATCATGAGTGGTTTAATCCATTTTTGAGTTCATAACTTAACGGACTCCTTGGATGGTGGGGCCTAATTAAATGAAAAAGGTTGCTGTAGGTGTGCCTCTGAAGGGTGCATTTGCCCTGATCCTTTGTTTTCTGGCTCTTTCCCTCTCTTTTCCCTCTCATTCCCTTCTACTTGGCTATCATGAAGTCAGCAGCTTTTTCCACCATGCCCTTCTGTCATGATGTCTCAGTCTTGTAGCCAGGCAACCATGGACCTAACCGCCTGAAACCATGAGCCAAATTAAATCTTTCATCTTTTAAGTGGATATCTTCAAGTGTTTTGTTACAGTGACAGAAAGCTGACTAACATGGTGCAACTGTGTTATACTTACAGCTACAAGTTACCACTTAGAGCTCCCAGAACATGTGTGTGAAGTTAACTTTATTGAAAAGAAAGCATTAGTGGCAACCACAAAGATGGGGGAAACATTGTAGAGTAAAGAGGTCGAAAAAGAGGTTCATAACCCAGGATGTGGCTGCTATTGGGCTCTGTGGAAAAGAAAAAGGATAAAGGAGGAGGAGGAGAGAAGGAGGAGAAATGTTGCAGTGTCTCTTGGTATGCACCTGTGCACCCTCATCTGTTGTGTGACTTTGTACAGTTTCAATTACCTGTCTTCTGAAGATGTGAAATGGAAAATTATAGAAATACATTATTCACTGGTTTTAAATTGTAATTTCTGAACAGTGTGATGAAATCACAACTTCCTGCCTTCTGCCACAATGGTTGTGAGTCATGTCTTTTGTCTAGTGTCTCCATACTATAAATGCTATATGCCTGTTAGTCATTCAATCACTTTTTTATCAATAGTCAAATTTCAATGCTTTCATATGGTAAACCCTTATTTTACTTAATAATCATTGCAAAGCATAGAATAGTGATGCTGGTCATTAGAATATGGCCAACAGAAGTCATAAAGTGGTTCCATTAGGTGAAAAGGTGAACATTCTCAACCTACTAAGAGGAACAACAATAGACTGAATTTACTAAGAACCGCAGTAAAATGAATATCTCCTATGCATAATATTATAAAGAACAAAAGAGAATTTTTTGCTAGTTTTTCTGTTTTCTTCTCAAATTGCATGTTATGAGAGAGAGAGAGATCACACTCATGTAATTTTCTTCTAGATATATTGTTATAATTATCTTATATTTCACCTTAATTTGTTGTTACTATACCAAATTTACAATTTAAACTTTATCATAGGTGTGTGTGTGTGTGTGTGTGGAAAAGAACCTAGTATATATAAGGCTTGCTACTGAGCACAACTTTAGGCATCCAGGGAGGTCCTCATGAATAAGGGAGGGTGACATGTCCGGTCATTTCTCGGAGTTTCGATGCATGACAGATTTCTGTCTCCTTGAAGGACAGATTTCATTTAAGGATGGAAAGCCTTCTTGGGAAGGCAGACTGTTGAGCTTAAGTTGAGGGATTAAAAATGTTGAAAAGATAAGTCATGAGACCCTAATGAAGGAGGAGGTTGAAGCAAGCCCATCTTTGTGGAAATAACAGAAGGCAGGAGTGAGAGGGAAGCTTGTTCACACTTACCAAACAAGGACCATATTCTCCTTGTAAGTGGCTTCAAGAAGACACCAGCCTTCTCATTGCAGATGATGTGAAGGACTCCTTAGAGAAGTAATAGGAAATGCACTGGAAATCATAACCTTAAAATGAAGTATGTCTGAGCTGGCTCTGCTTGTCATGGATGCAGTGGTGTCACCCCAGAAGATATGTCCTACCCCAGGAACCTGTGAATGGGAACTTATTTTGGAAAAAGACCTCTGTAGATATATTTAGTGAAGGATTGTGAGATGAAGTCATCCTGGATTAAGGTGGAACCTAAATCCAAGGATAGTGTCCCTAAATGGCACAGAGGATGGGACACAGAAACAGAGGAGAAGCCACGTGGAGATGGAGGCAGAGACTGCAGTGATGGGGCCACTGCCCAAAGACACCTGGAAAGCCCAGGAGCAGGAGGAGGCGGGAGGTTCTTCCCCTGGACACTGTGGAGGAAGCTGGGTACAATGGGAGTGGATTGAATGGTGACATTAAAAGATATGTCCATATCCTGACTCCAGAACCTGGAAATCAGGTCTTATTTGGAAATAAGGTCCTTGCAGAAGCAATTAGTGAAGGATCTGGAAATGTGGCCATTGGAACTGGAGTGATGGGGCCAATGCCCAAGGACAACTGGACCCCCAGAAGGTGCAAGAGGAAAGAGGATCTTTCCTGGAGCCTGTGGAGGGAGCTGGAAGTCATCATAAGGGGTTGAATGGTTACCACCAAAAAATACATTCATATTTTGAGCCCAAGAACACATGAACGGAACCTTATTTGGAAATAGAATCTTTGCAGATGTAATCGAATTGATAGAAGATTGTGTTCGAGGTGGATACATACTCATTCTCAATTTCTCTGTCTCTCTCTCTCATTTTTGAAACAATCACATTTATGCAAGATTCATATGTACTCTGATTCTCATAATATTTCTCAAAGACAAAACTAGGTGATTTTAATTGATTCTGTCACTCGCTTTTTAATCTGTCTTCTATAGGAGAGAAAAGAATGACCAGAAGCCCCATAGTAAGAATCTTCACATACTTAGCCCTGGTCTTTTTGTTAGTGAATCTTCTGGGTGTGGCCCTTTTGCTTCTTTTCTACTACCCTTTGCTCATTTTATCACTGGGCTCTGGAGAGCTTGAAAATCATGTTTCCACACTGAAGCATGGTTTCCCATATACGGTGAGCCCTGAATAAACAGTCTCTATAGTAACAATTAGCAGCTCACATTTTCTAAAAGAGCAGATATATTTAAAAACAAAGAGAGAGATTTCACTGGATCACAAGTCTTCATTTTGGCTATTTTCATCCAGATTTCATTTGAAACTGACCGTGCACATTCTCTGGAAGCTATGTGTGTTGCTAATTATGTTCTTTGAGCTAGAACTGTGCTTCTTGCTTAAATCCTTTTGGTCTTGTGGATAAATGCACTCTCAGGGGAGAAGATGCAGATGGAGAGGAGTTGTTTCAAGAAAGATGTATGTATTTGACAATCAGAGTGTGTGAACTAAGGCAAAATGGTGAAGTCACACACGCTTGGTTATGCTTTTAAGTGCATGGGAACTAACAGGCTATTGAATCATTAGAGAATGGTCCATTACTCACCACCCTGTTTTATGAAGTTATCAGGCTGATGCCTTAATCAGACCTGTGCAAACAGCATTATGCAAATGACTTTTAAAACTATTTCCATTAGAATCCATATAGGGGCACCAATAACATCTTTAACTACTAATTATTTGAAAGGACAACTTTCAACTGAGCAAAATAGAACAGAAATTCGCTAGGTTATAGCATGCATCCTGTGGACTCTAGGAAAGAATACATTTACCAACTTGGAGTGTTTTTTTTATCATTATTCATTGGCATTGGCCTTAATGTACAAAAACCAAAACCCACTTCACAATTATTTTTGACATGTGTGTGATACCCATCTTTCTTCAGAGATCTTCAGGGAAATCCATTGAGTCTCATTCTGAATTTAAATATATATTTATAAAGCCAGGATTATCAGGCTGGCTTCTGCAAACTTCCTTGTAGAGGGCCAGAGAGTGAGCATTTCAGAGTTTTGCTTTGAGAATCAAGAAGCAAATTTGAGAATATTATGTAGGGACCTTTTAAACTTTACCATTAAACCATTTAAACTCCACCATTAAAAATTACTAGTAGTATTTCAGCTGCCATTAAGAACAAACACATTTGAGCTAGGAATTTAGCTCAATGCTGTTGTTGCCTGCCTGTCTCACAAGTGCAAGGTCCTGAGTTCGATCCCCAGTTTCCCCCTCACAAAATGAACGAGCACGGATGTACCAACACCCATGATGAATATATTCATCATGTCTCACACGCACATATACTAATAAATCTGTACTATATTTACAAAAATTCCTAAACACACGTATAAATGTAGGGAGCTGGTCAGATTAAAACCTTGGGTTGTAAATTGCAGACTCAGGTATTCAGTAATTGCCAATAGTCTCAGTTATCTCATTTATAGAGATTTTATTAATATCAGTAATAGTAATTGAATCATAATCATTCACATTCACATAGTAAAGTATAGGGAACTATTTTACCTACTTTACATTGTTTGATTTTCCTTGGTTTCTTCTGCCCATGACACATTCTAAGCGCTATTCCCTTTGATCCTTTTTGAGAGGGAAACCGTGTGATTTAACTCAAGGTTAAGACCATCTTTGGTGAGAAATGCTCACAGAATTGGCACGATTGGTATGATCAGCTGGTAAAGAAAGGATGACTAAACGGCTTTGTGCATGGTTTTATGGACATCACCTACCATGAGACACAGATGACTGAGAGAAAACCAATAGGTCATATGTAGTACTGCTTAATCCTAAAATAACAGTACTGGATAAAGATGAGTAGCAAGGTTTCTAGTAGGAGCTTTGGCCTTCTATTTATTTGCTCTATGTCTCTCCTTACACAGTATCAAATGTGAGCTGTTGCTGAAAAAATACAAATTCCTTCATAGACACTTTTTCTATGTATTTTTGGATGGATCCATTGAAAAGAAGCTCAAACTCCTTCTGGGAAAATCATTCTTAGAAGCAAAACAATAGCCATTTACAATTACGTATTAAATGTCAACCAAAAAAAAAATTAGAGAATGCTCGTCATACTCAACATCATAACTGATTTTATACAGAAGAATAATCAACCTCATGTGCAAGGAGATCTAGAACAAGACTGAAAGATGGGAAATCATTAAATATCATGGCAAAAGATGCATGATTAGTTTCTTCCCAATGAACCAGAGCAAGGTTGGACTCTTAGGTCAGGAAATCTAGCTGTCTTGAAATGTTAGAGACCAAAGACCAACTTGTTATTATTGACTTCTCTTTCTCCCTGTCCTTTACACACAAGACTTTAAAACTCAACAGGAATAGCTGTATGATTTTAGCAAGCTAGAAAAATTTCTCATTTCCAACCCTTGTGTTTAAACCTTGTGTTTGTGAATTCACAGGCCACTTGGTTTGAATGATCTGGTTTATGGTTCTTTAAGTACCACCACTAAAACTATTCCACAGAAAGGATCTTAGTGATGCTTATGCCTTGAGTAGTAGCCTGTATATAAAAAAAGTAGAACATCATAAACTACAAGGACAGGGTGAACAATGTAAATAAATCTTTGGGTCATAACATTTTTTCTTACTCAGCTAAATTACTTCGCACATTTATTAGCTTGAAATAAATGGAGACGTGTGTTGCTTTTAAATTACAGTAAAAGAAACACCACTCGATTATTCACTTAAGTCTTTTCAAGTGAAGAGTTCAGTAGTACTGAATAGCTTATATTTTTCCACAAGCACTTTCCTGAACTCTTTTTATCTTGCAAATCTGAATTAAGAATATCATGTTGTGCAGACACGTGCATACCCATGTTTATAGCAGCACAATTTATAACAGCTAAAACTTGGAGATGGACTATCTGTCCATCAACAGATTAATGGAAAAAGAAAATGTGGTATTTACACACAATGGAATATTACTCTGCCATAAAGAAGAAGGAACTGGAGGCATTTGTAAGTAAATAGATGTATCTTGGGACTATAGTTTAAGGTGAAGTACATGAGATGCACAAGCTTGCATGTGGTAGGGTTTTTCTTATATGAGAAATCTAAATTACAAATAAGGAGCAAAAGAAAAGACAGATAGCAGGAAGCAGCATGATAGATCTTTCTAACACAGGAAGTGAACCACCAAAGATAGAGGAAAGAGAGGCTAAAGGGATAAGAAAAGAACTGAGATCTGGTATGTACACGAATCACCACCCCATGATGAATGTAATTATTTCATAATGTGAACGTGTACTAATAAAAAAATAAAAACAGAAAAATGAACTGAACTTGATACTTATTTGACAACATGCCCAAGACCTGGAAGCATCATTCTACTTTCTGAATGAGTTTTACTCTACAAAACTGATACTCTTGGTACTTCATAAAGTGAGGCCATGCGGTACTACTGCTGTACCTGACCTTCAGTATTGGCTTATTTCTCTTAGCCTCCTTGGTGTTAGTTAGTGGAGTATTTCTATGAATAAAAACACAGTTTTCTGTTTGTCTGTTTATGATACATAATAACTATGTCATCTGGGTGAATTGGTACATATATTTATACTGGTTCTTAATAATTTTCCACCTTCCCTCCTCTCTCTCTCTCATCTTCTCCCTCCCCTAGCTGCCTTTCCAATTTTAGCTAATGGAGTCTTTTTAAAAAAAAAAAAAAAAAAAGAAATTTGTCTCACAAGACTTAAAATTGTGGAACACAATAACTCCTATTGAGCACCGTGTAGAACAAGCTTGTGTGAAATTTATGTTTCTAAAACCCAACAATTGGTTTCTCGTCTTATAAAGATGAGCACCATAATTAAAATTCATGTATTTCCCCCCTTGAAATAGTTTTCTCTGGATATAAAAAGAAAGGAACACTTTTAATGGTTTGGACTGGGGGAATTTAATTAGAAACAAAGCAATTGGGAGGGGGAAATGCCAATGAAAAACTAGGGCACAGGATAATAACTAATAAGAATAATTTAAAATTATTTTGATAACATACTCTAAAATAGCTATGGAACATGATAATCATAACACAGGTAGTTACAGGGGACTTGTTTCCAAGAATAATCAAAAGGGTTCAATCCAATCCAACACTGTAAGGTGCTTTTTAATATTGGTTATCATCCTAAATGATCAATCTGTTTTGTACTGGTTTAATTGGAAAAGTCTTATTGGGCACATTCTGAGGAAGATATCAAACAACAAGTGACATAATGAAGGAACTTTTTTCTTCCCCAAATACTTTTCCTTTTCCTTATTTCAAAGCTTCTTGCATTATGATTAATTTTAAAGAGGACCAATGAATGCCACATCATGATGTTCAATAGAGTCTAATCTTTCAAGCATGTTGCGAAGAGCAATGATGTGCTTGCTGTTATCCTACACAGCAAGTTGCAGACGTAGCAAGGGAACCAAAAGGGAGAGAATCAGAGGACACCTGCATTTTAGTTAGGACTTCCTTCCAAATCCAGTAACCTCAGAGGACACAAGACTGCTGCACATACTGTTACAGGAGGAGGTTGGGTGGAGAGCCTTCCCATGAAATCACAGCTGTAGCTGCCACTCCAAAGTAAAAGCAGCAACAAAAAAATCCATAAACAGCCACGAATCTGTCTTTTCACTCCCAGCCTCTCTTTTCCACTCCTGGGCTCCCTCCGAGTGTAGTTTGAAATGCCCTGGGCTATGCCACAGGTAATGCATCACGCAGGTCAATCCTGCATTCTATGAACTGGTAGCAGAAATGCAAGCTTGGAGAAAATCTGCTGGAAATTAGCTAAAAGTAGAAATCACCTTTGCAAGATGACTATCACGACTCATGACCTTCATTGTTTTGGAACTTCAAACTGAAGTGGAGATGCCTGAGGGCAGAGTGGGGCATCTGAGAATTGGGGTTGCATCTCTCAGGTGTGGATGGGCGCCATCTTGGAGGAGGTTTATGGCACCAGTGAGTCCTGGCTCTTGAGTGTGTTGACATGGCATGGTGTGGAGCTTTGCATCAGGCTAGGTACTTCCTGACCACACTGGCCCAGGTGCTCCCCAGAGAGCTCTCCGTCTTCATCCTGCCTGTCAGGGGATGAATATTTCCCTTGGTGACACTTACACAAATGTGGAACCAGTAGCCTTGCCTTGCCTGGGAGGAAAAGGTACATCTCACCTTGAGCATGGTGTCATTTGTTGAACTGCTGCTTGGCCCCATTTTTTTTATCCCTCTCAAGAATGAGAGCCCTGCACAACCCACTCTGTTTGGTGCAATGGGGAAAACATCACTGAATTCAAGGAACATCAGTAACTCACACATTCAGAGACACAATCAGCTTTGTTGAAGAGGATCTTACAGAGGATAACACACAAACAACAAACCGTGAGACCATCAGAAAGATGAAATTAGAAAAGGTTTTAGAAAGACTTTTGCTAATTAGGAACAATGTTGGTAAAATTCAAAACCCACTAGGCAAAGTTAAAGAAAGTTGAGAAGTAGGGAATGAGTACATGGAAAATTAAATGTTTGGACTTTATGTCACATTGATGACAAATACTTGATAACTTGGGAAATCAAATGAATACTTCAAAACAGCTAGTGATGCTCAGCAAGCCATAGGAGATGTCTTTTCTATGTACAGCAGAGATCTCTCTAAAGAAAAGACTCAGCATACCCAAAAGAATGACAGAGAGAGAGAGAGAGAGAGAGAGAGAGGGAGGGAGAAAGAGAGAGATGAAAGACAAATAAAGGCGAATGACATTAGGGCTGGAAAAAGCTGTACTTGTGTCCTTAAACTACAGGGATATAAAGATCTGAAAAACAGACAACAACTCAAAGTGAAACCCTTCAGCATAAACACAGTACAGCAAAAATAGTTTTTCCCATAGTATAGGGATTGGAAGATGTGTTTATCTTTCGTTGGTCTATAAAAATGATACAGATTAAATTTATAAAAATTACTCCTTAACACATGGATGTCAGCTTGACACCTTTGACAAGAAATGAACAAAAAATTAGCATGCAGTAGTGTTAACATTATTTTTCAAGGCTGAAGCCCATTTAAAAATCCTCTTGGAAGGACTTCTTTGAAAAGTGCAAATGATTCCCACCAATAAAACTTTCCTAAAGATGAATTCACAATCAAAAATCACTGTATATTTGAAAACATTATCCAGCAGTCAGGAGGGTGGAAGGACACAAACCACAATATAATCAGACCCACAATTAAATAAATTTGGGTTGTAAAATTTTTAAGTTAATAAAGGAAAAGCAATGAGAGATAGATACTGCAAATAAACAGCAGACAGATTAGAAATTAGAAAATGTAACCAGGACAATTGAAAAACAAAACTTGAAAATTTTTCAAGATTTTCAACCACAGTGGGTGGATGAAATATCACATTACACATGGCTGAATAAAGAAATAATGGATTAGAAGGGAGGTGTTGACAACCAAGTAGAATGCAGTACAGAAATGTCAACAAGTAGAATGCATAAAGAGGATTTATAAGAAAAAGAGAGGGGAAGGAGATTTAGTAGGTGATGAAACAAAGGTGTACAGGGATCCTACCGTACTGACATTAGATCTTCCATAGGCTGATTCATGGGAATTTCTCAGAATCAACATGAGACAGTACCACTAATATCAAGAATGTTAACAATGTATCTCCTGGGAACACATACATAGATATAACTATATACCTATATATGTTCTGAGTTCAGGGGTTCCTCAGGGATCATCATCATTAATTGGTTTTGGGAGGTGTACTAAACTCTAGAAATGATAAGGACCAAACAAATTTTTTTCCCTGGGCATGGTAGCCAATCATTAGGTATTCAAAACCACCACGTTGTAATTGTGCATTCAATATCCAACAAAATACAAGTACTTGGACAAAACTTTTGGATCAAGATGCATCAAGGATCAAATTCAATGAGTTTCAAAGTAGTGGAATATCAAATGGTATGGTATATATAGTATAAGATTGCATACTATTATGTATTTACTATTCTAGCATTGTTTTAAGTGAATCTCAACCAGGTAAAGTAAAAGTTTCACTTCAATGCTCCATAATGAAATTCCCCAAGAGAGCGAAGAAAAAAGATCTCAGAAGCAAGCAAAACAAATAAAGTGTTATATGCAAAACACAATAATTACAGGAACAACAACATTCCCTGTAGGAATAGCAGGAGCTGACAAGCAAAGATTTATTTTTATTGAATAAATTATACTTAGAATTTTATATTTAATTAATTTTGAAACAAGAACAACAATAGAATAAAATAGAGGGCTTGTCAAGATGTATTATGAAACCACAGAAATTAAAGATGTAATTGTGGCATTATAATTTCAAAAATGGAAGAACAAAGCTGTACAGAGAGAGAGAATTTGATTCACACACATATGGAGGCATATCAGAGACAGCATAATGAAAATTGACTTGGGAAATGTATGAAGAAATGAAATTATTTGTGAAGTGGTTATCCACAAATGATGAAAGAATAGGTTCTTGCCTCACCTTCTACAAAAATGGAAATTAATTAATATCTAGAGAGATTAAAATCTTACTGTGAACAAGCAACCTTTAAAAATTCAGAAGCATAGGTAAAAATGTTCATTTTGTTGGCAGGTAATATATTTATCATATAAACACACACAAAAAAATGATTTTAAAAAACATGAATTAATTTGAGTGCTAAAAGGATTAATATTTCTGGTATCTACAAAGAAAAAGGTAAAAATGGGCTGGGGATTTAGCTCAGTGTTTTTGCCCCCTGCTGCGCAAGCTCAAGGACCCAAGTTCGATCCCTGGCACCAAAAAAAAAAAAAAAAAACAAAAAACCAGAAAAAGCTAAAAATGTGTGAAGACTATTTATACAATCTATTATAGTATCCTATTTATATTGCAATTATGTGTATTCAAAAATGATTATGACTGATATAAAAATAAGAGAATTAGAATGTATAGAGATCCATATAGATTTATGTATTGTATTTAAATATATTTGAATATGTATATTGATGTAGCTATCTCTATTACGCTTCCCTACAGATCAAAAATAAATACATGCATTCATTTTTAAAAAGCCATGAATAATATATTGTTGAAGATAACAGGTGGGTTTTTTTGGTACTAGGGATCTAATCCAGGGCCTTCACAGTGAGTTACTTGAGACAACGTGCTGCTAATTTGCCCAGGCAGGGCTCAAATTTGCAATCCTCCTGCCTCTGCCTCCCATAATGCTGGGATTTCAGGATGAAGGTCATATTTTGTTCATAACTAAAACTCAGAATGATTCAACTGATGCCTGTGAGTATGGTTGATTCACATTTCTTACTACTGCTCTTCCTGATTTTACACATATACAACTAAAAGCACACAAATATGGGTGTGTGTGTGTGTGTGTGTGTGTATACATAGCATATGTGCAATCTCATAAATTAATAAGAGAAGCCAAACCCTACTTAGGAAATATGAAAGGAAATGAATGGACACCTCTCACCAGCTGAAAACAACCATGGCAATTGCTCATGGAGAGAGGTTTTAGCCATGGCGAGTAGATCTCGTATTCAAGTAGCAGTGAAACTCCTTTAAGGTGAGCAAAAAGCAAATCTAACACAATCAGCTGCTGCAGAGAAGATGGTGCCCAAGAAGGGGAACCACTGTGGGGAGTGGGATGGAATCTGGCTCCTCTGAGAAGTGGTAAGGAGGCATTCAGCTCACCAACCAGCCAGAGAAAGGCGAGAAGAGCCTACCTGATGCAAAGAGTCATGGGATACAATGCCCACCTGAATAACCAGAGGTCTAAAGGAAGAGCGAGATTAAAGGTAGATAATAGGAAGTAGGGAGATAAGTCTTTCTCAAAGGGGAAGAGGGTCAAGAGATGGAGTGAGGGAAAACAGAGGGGAGGGAAAGGGGATGAAAAGGCTGTAAGATGTGTTACGTGCATGCACCAACTACACGCACAGAAGGCAAACATTATGTACTGCACACACGTACAAAAAAAGGAGAGGACCAAGAGATGGATGGATGGAGGGAGGGAAGGAGAGAAGGATGTTAAAAAGAATTAAGATGTGTGATGCACGTGTCTCAACTCCACAGAACTGCAACATTATGTATGACAAGCATGTACCAATAATGAAGTAATGAGAAAGAACACTGACCTATATTAGAATAATAAATGAGTAAAATGAATAAACCAGAGTGACAGGCACCATGTGAGCCACTTTCAAGTTTAATGCGTGAGAATCAGCCTTCAATAGGATATTAGTCACATTTTAAGTACTGATGTTTTGAAAAAGAATTTATGTATGTGTAGACTGGGAATTGGATGGATGGATGGATGGGTGGATAGATAGGTTACAGGTGACCAGATTGAAATAGATAGATGAGATAGATTTATATATAGAGATGGATGTTATATAGACAGGGATGAAGATAGGTAATAGGTAGATGACAGGTAGGTAGGTAGATAGAAGATGGAGAGACAGACAGATAGATGATGGATGGACAGATGAAAGAGATAGAAAAGTAGATAGATGAATGGATGGATGCACAAATCGGTGGGTGGATGGATGTATAGATAGATAATAGATCGATAGATACATAGACAGATAAATATACAGATACAAAGAAAGATAGATAGATACATGGATAAGATAAATACATAGATAGAGGCAGATGGATGGATGGATGAATGGATTGGATGGATGGACGTGCGAATGGACTGGTAGGTAGAAAGAAAGAAAGATGCATGAATAGGATATCAAACAAACACCTTCTCCCTTTCGAAAGCTTGTTATAAACATGAAAAACATTTCACTCAGACATTTTTTCCCTGGTGTGAACTGGTTGCTGATTAACTTCAACTATAATGGGAAATACCCAATGAATAATGTATTTTGTTTCTTGCCCTCTTTCACTCATTTTCTGCTGTTTTAAAGTGATGCTTTTTCCGTATCAACAAAGATAATGTTCAAAACAAATAGTAGAGAAATTGCCCTTTGTGGATGTTTTTTTTTTTCTCTCAATGAATTGGAACACTGGGAATCATGGGCATATATTAAAATTTATACATTTCACATACTTAGAAAAGAGATTCAGTGATGGCACTTAGGATGCATTTATGATTAGGAGCATCAATTCCAACAATATCTCCAGGAGACTACAATATTGATTTTGCCCCCAAGCAGGCTGTGAGCCATTCAGGCTGTAAAGAGTTAACCCCACAATTGACTTGTTTATAAAAGTAAGTCTAGCTAAAGCCTACATGCTGAGGTCAAAATAACTCACACCCAATTTCCATTTCCACAACTAAAACCTTCTTACTAAAAGAGCATTGTTCTCATTGCAACCACATATTTTGTCGATTCTGTTCCTAGTAAAAAAAATGCTTTGTCTTTCCATTTACAAGCTTTGTCTCCATTCGTTTCCATTAAAACTACACAATTACACATCCTCACACATAGTTCACCTTTGCCCCAATTAATTACTAATAAAGATGAGTGACTTCAACAGACCAATGCCTTTTTGCTAAAATAATATTGACCATACTGTCCCTCCTTTCTGTCTCTCTGAGTTCTATCTTTTAATTTGATTTTTCAGGCCTGAGTCATACACTAAGAAAAGCAGAGGCTACTACAAAGGTTGCCAATAACATTTCAAAGGTTTCGTGAATATCACTACCAATTTTCCCTTGTTTCAACAAATAATCCTTTAAGAGACAGGCAAAGAGCAAGTGGTGACTCACTGTCAGTGTATTTAAATAAATATATCATATATATAACACATACGTGTCCATATAGATCATAGATAGATTGATAATTTATAGATGAGTAACACAGTAGGGAGGTAAGTGATAGATGATAGAGTATAAATTGAGAGATGAGAAATGATACAGACATTACATACTGACCCGTACACACATGTATCACACATTCATTTGGAGTGTATGTTTTCTTTCAGTCAGCTAAGTAAGCTCTATTTGTTACCTTCAAATTTTTTTGCAGTAATGAACACCAAACCCCTAATACATGCTAGGCAAGAGCTTTATGAGTGATCCACAACCCCCAGTTGGCCTCAAACTTGGCCTCCTCCTGCTCAGCCTTCCAAGTAGCTGGGATTACAGGCATGTACCACCATGACCACCTGGAAATTTGCAATTTAATCTTCACAAGAGTTGTGAGGTCAATACTGTCTTTGTACCTATTTTACACTAAACTAATTCATAGAAAGGCAAGTTGCCCAGGGACTGATAGCTAACAAAAACAGCAGTAATGATTTGAAGCAAGGCATATTGTCACCATTAGAAGTTACCATTGTTTCTTGCTGTATCTTGTAAGTGGAAGAGAGTACCTCAAAGCCATGTGAATATCCAAACAAATGCCCCTGAAAATCTGCCATATTGAATTGAGTTTTGCACCTTGTATTCATTAGCTTTCTGTTACCATAGCAAATACCTGAAAGAGTCCACTTATAAAGAGAAAATTTTATTCATTTTGTCTCACGGTTTCAGAGATTTTGGTCCTAAGTAATTAGCCCTTTGACTTTGGGCCTGGGTCAGGCAATCTATCATGGCAGCATGGATGCAGACCAAATATATTCACTTAGTGGCCAGAATGAAAAGAAAAAAAAACAAAAAAAGGAAGAGAAAGTGGCCTAAGGTCCCATATTATCCCCTTCAAGTCCACACCTCCAATTACCTAACTTCCTCCCACTAGACTCCAACTCATAAAACTTCTTCCACTTCTTAATAGTGCCACTGTGGGGACAAAGCCATGAACTCATGGGCTTTTGGGGGACATTCAAGATCCATGTGATAGCACATCTCTAAGATTAATCATTGGTACATACATTTACCATCCATCTCTGCTGTTCTCAAGATTGAAGTAAATCTATCCCATGACGGATGCATTTACTATTCCAAGCCATGAGGGGGAAGTGGAAGATTCTCCAGAGATCCTGTGCTTCTCTTGCTAGTGTTACAGATACTGCAAAGGAATTCTCTGAGCTCCATCTGAGTTAATCACCCAGGAGCCACACTAATAGCTTTGGATCTATTTAAGTAGCTCCGATGTGCAGCAATCTTTATGTCTTGAATATTTTAAGGTCATTATTAGCCTCATCAGCTACATTTGTCATCATTCATAAGTAATGGAAAAGGTTTTGCTAACTCCCAAAGTGCCTTGAGCTCCTTTCAAAGCATCTCATGGTCTTAATGCATTTCTTAGTAAGGGTTCCAGGTCATGGTGTGCAACAGGGATTTGGGAAATCAGAGAGCCAGGATCTGGTTGCAGGTTCTTCTTCCCCGAAGACATTTTTGCCTCCCTTAAAATGGATACTGATACCTAGGGCTCCAATTTCTGAGACCACACTTGATGTTACCCAAGCTCAACAAAATATCAATACATTAAATATACTGTACTTTTTAAGGTGATGACTGCACATGTAAAATCATCTCTGCTCTTTGCACGAGCGAACACAAAATGGAAACACAAGATGATGTTGTTGATGAAGATGCATCCTAGGACTCAGGTCTGACCAAGCAAATTCAATATAAAACAATAATAATAAGAATGCGTAACAACCCTAGACGTGATCCTGCTTATCTGTATTTGGGGTCAGAAATCCCAATGATGTGGATGACAATATGTGTGCGATGCCTTGTTAAAACAGCTAATGCTTTGCCTTGCATTCTGTGGAGGTTGACCTTCAGATAAGCATTTGGGTAAAAGGGATTATTTGATGAATCACCCAGCTGCTTCCATGTCAGGAAGTCTTGGCTATGGGCTCTCTGGGGTGAGGAGGTGATAACCCAAAAGTCCAGAGAAAATGAGTACCTTGGAACAATGCACATCCCTGACTTTCAGCACTCACCAATCACAGTCTATAAAAAAGATATTGACAGCATAACGAAATAGCATTTCCCATGTCTAACGCCTGCAAGGAGAAATCTCTTCACATTTCCCCTTAAAATAATCTCTCTTTTTATGTTGTGAATCTGAATACGTACTACTTCACAGTTTTCATGTGCTAAAAGGGGACTAACAAGTGATTTACTTGCCTAGTGCTGATGTACATAATTAGGGTCATAGTTTCTGAATCTTTCACTTGTCTCCCACGTGCAAGGTAAGATTTTATAAATTAAAGGCTTGTTTTCCTTCCACAAGATTTATTAGTGTAATTTCCAAATCGGTGGTTGGTTTTGCACACACATTTTCCTTGCTTATATATAAATCTTCACACTTAGCAAGAGCTGACACATTGAATAATCATTGCTCAATGTGAAATTGAACTGGATTTATTAGCAGGTTTTATAGATCAAGTGTGAAAAATATATAGTTCAAACTTCCAGAAGCACATATTTATGAATCCTTGCAATAAATCATGAGGATAAGTATCCATAAAGTCCTTTTTTCTGCACTAATCTGGTCAATTTCTGGGTAAATACTTCATGTCATTTAATCCATTTCATTTTCATAATTAGAACTTATAATTTCAGTAAATATCTGTCGATTTATGGTGATCCTGATTGCATGCCTTTGGAGGAGTTTGGAAGCTTGCCTGCATATTAAGAATTCTACAGGACAACTAAAGCCTGTCACCATGAAAATGAGTGAAAAATGCCCAGTAATCTTGTTGGATCCCATATGGGATGAAGAAGCCAGAATTTAAACTAACTCAGTTTCCAGTCTCAAAAAAGCATCACTTACTAATAACTATTAGGTGGTAATAAGTCATACTTTACAATTATATGGTGTTTTATAATTGACTTAATTTTTATTCAGGCTTCTTTTATTCTCACATCAAGCAAAGGTAGGAAGCACAATGAACAATTTTTTTCAAACAAATTGATGAAGCCAAGGCTGAGAAACTCAGTGCATCACAGGGATAGTTTGGAAGTGAATCTCTTCCCTACCCATGGTGGCAAACAACTGTGGCCAGAATCCCACTCAAGCCAACCCACCTGCACAGGGAGACCTGCGTAGTCATTGCACGAAGGAATTATTCTTCATGGCTGCTTTAGTTTCTCTCTGCAATGTCTCCATACACAGAGAATCATCAGTGAAGTTCCAAACTCTGAAATTCCATCCCTTTATGCCATCATTCTTTTATATCATTACTCCTCAATCATGAGGAGTGGGAACCTTCACCCAACCCACTGTCAACCACAAGTACTTTCTTAATTGTTCACACCCCCTTCATTTTATTATTATGCAAATGACTACTGATCAGATGAAACCTCCAGGTCTCATTTCAGAGGGGTAACACATGCCCCGCATGAGGCACAATCCTATTCGCCTCACGACTGTGGACTGGGTTCCATAGCTCTTGTGCTATCCTAACAGATCTTGACTTATTTTCAAGAGTGAATTAAATGTATAGTGAGCATCACAATGACATTTTTAAAAGAAGTAATCAAGTATTAATGCCATTATGGGAAAATTCTGTGCAAGGGGATTGTCTGAAAGGTATTCAGCCTGTGCCATATATACACAATGGAATGTTACTCAGCAGCCAAAAAGAACAACGTAATTCATGTGCAGAAAAATGGCTGGGACTGAAGATCAGCATGTTACATGAAATAAGCCAGTCTCAGAAAGGTATCGTATATTGTCCTTATTCTATGATATTGGACAGAGGAAGAGGGAGGAGGCAGGGAAGAAGGGAGAGTAGGAGAGACAGAGAGAGAGAGAGGATAAAAGTGGAAAAGAGTCTATCAGATAAGAGGAAGTAATGAAATTATGCAGGAGAGAACAAAAAGTATGGTAATAGGTAGTAGAAGATCAACTTACATTATGTGCAGGTAGGAATACGCCAAAGAAAGTTCAATATTCTGTTCAACTAAGATGAACTAATGAAAATAATGTAAAAAATGTGTTCAACATACTATATAAATAGCTAACTCAGGACTTCAAAAGAAAAAACAAGGAAAGGAAAATTGGAAGTTTAGAATGACAAAGTTAGGTGGCTATTAAGTATGCTAATGAATAATTTCTTCATTCAATCAGGATTCTTGAGTGAAAGAAGGACTCAAAGCTATTTATGATTTTATACTTTTATAAATAATTTTAGAAAAACTTTAAAATCAATTTTATTGACTTGGAGCTACAATTACGTCTATTAAAAGTATTACTCTACACATGCACATTTCATTTATAAACCTCTTGAGCTCTGGGTTTATTATAAAGTGATGTGTTGATTAAAGAAATACATTTTCTCTAAATTATGGAGACCGAAAGCCTGAGGTTCTGTGTGGACAGCTTTGGTTCCTCTCAAGGCCTGTCTCCTTGGCTGCTAGACAACATCTCCACTCTGTGTTCTCATGGTCATCCCTTCCTGTCTGTCTGCGTCCACATCTGTCCTTGTAAGGATGCCAGTCCTCACCATCAAGACAAACCTAGTGACTTCCTGTTAATTTAATCACCTCTGAGAAGGTCCTCTCTGCAAACTTGTGCACATCTGAAGTGCTGGCCTTCACCTCCAATGTATGAATTTGTAGAGAAATCAGTACAGCCCATGAGGTGGGGTAGGCACATTCTAACCTGAACTTCCCACTGAAGCAGTCCATAAAACCCTGGGCAGGATGCATGGAGCAGCTAGATGGGGACTCTCGAAACTAAATGGGTACTATGGAGAAATTAGCATAGCCATAGTCCAAAACACCAACTACACCAAATGAAGGTGAGGATGCGGGCCAACAGGAACTCTCCTTAATCCCAGGAGGGCACACACAATGGGACAGACGTTTTTCAAGACAGGTTAGCAGTTTCCTATGAAACTATACATATTATCAGCATATGATCCAACAGTGGTGCTCCTAATTATATACATGCGTGAGGTAAGAACTTACATTCAAAGAGAAAGCCATGAGTTTTTTAATAACATTTGAAAGAAACATCAGGAGTTCTTCTATCCTTCTTCTACCATCCTCTTTTCCTGGGGTGTCATGGTTGCCACGTTGTCTAAGCAGATATCAAAATTATTTGCTCATCAAAAAGGCGACATGCACAAGAACATGCTGACACCGCAGTTTTGGTGGGGTTGGATGCATTGGGGCTCCCAGCAAATCAGAAGAGAACACGGTGGATTTTAAGCACAAGTCTTGACAGGCAGGCTGGAGACCCTTCTGCAGTAGGAAAGCAGACTTGGTAACCAAAGACTTCAGGAATATCCACATGAATCATAGTGCTGAGGCTACGGTTTGCAATGAGATTCCCTGAACTCACTTTTGTAGGAGCAAAAAGATTATTCAACATTGGAAGCAAAAGTGTCTCTGATAATGAGAGACCTTTAGACTAACCTTTAGTAATCGTGAAGGCAGTGGCCTCTATGTGATACTGGATTAAGGGAGAAGGTTTAATTTGCCTCAAGTTATAAGTACAGTTAGGGTTTCTTTTCTAGTTTAGGGAAACATTTCAATAATGCCTAAACATTTTTATAAATTTCATGATAGCTTGTGTTCTGAGCTGTGTACGTTCAAAAAGTTTTCAGGCAGGTTACAAACTGAGCATGAATTTTTTGAGAATTTAAAATTTAATTACTTCTTCCCTCTTTTTTAACCTATTGTTTGTTCTTTTTAATTTGCACTTTATTTATATACTAGGTTTCTCATGTAAGAGATCACAATAACTAACGTAGTATGGACAATGTTTCTATAAGTGTGTCTTAATTTTAGTATAGTTGTCTTACTGTTTCATTTGCTTTTGGCTTCTTATTCTGACTGAATCTGTATTTTTGATAATTGGTGAGGATTTGTAAAATGAATCTGATGCTGGCATAAAAGTTTTTAAAGGGGGGGACTGAGATGTATTATGTACATGTACTAATTGTCCACAATGAATTGAATCATTATGTACTGCGAATGTACAAATAAAAATACATTTTTAAAGTTTAATTCTTGATTTTTTATTAAGTAGACTTTCACACTTTCTCAGCTCATTCCCGTCAAAATGGTTTATTGCAAATCTTTTCATGTTTGAGCTAAGACAAACATAAATAAATAATGCAGATTGACCTTGTAACATAAATTACAAAACTACTACGGCAAGAGCATTCAGACAGCTGTTTATATGCACTATTTAGCTTTTGTCCAATACATACAAGCCACACAACCATCTTCAGGACCTTACTGTTAATGACCTCTTGACTTTAGACATTTCTGGATAGTGGCACCAGACATGGGCTGACTGATGGTATACCAGATGGCCAGGACTCCTGGATCTCTTCATAGGAGAGGAGGGGTCTGGAGTACCTACTTTCTCGTATCCCAATATATTTTGCTATGTTTGTGAGCACCCAGCACATTGTCCTTAAAGAGCTTGTGCATTATCTTGTACCTAGAAAGGATAAGTACAACAAATGATGCTGTCAGAACTTTGGATGAAATTATCTGTGGAAATGATGACTCCAACCCCCACTATGTCTGCTATGCCCAGACTCTCAGAGAAGACCACAGCAGAAGCTAAAAATTCAGAGTTGTGCTCTACCCCACAGATCTTGGCTCAGTTTAAGGCAGCTAAAATAATGGCAGAGTTAACTAAAAATTACACAAATATGGTGTGAATGCTGAGTTGAAAAAAAAATATGCTCCACCAAGAAGCAGAAGCATACATGTTTTGCACATGTAAGACTATCCCATTAAAACCAGGATGTATGATTACAAAGCAGATTGGAAAACTCTAAATGTCATGGAATTCCTAAGATCAACAACACTTCAGCTTTGATGATTGCAATTTGAGAATTTGCTGGGTTTTATCAACAACCTCCCCTCCAAAGTGGACCTATGGAGAATATTTTTTCATTGAATTTCAGAGTTCCAGAAGGACCTAAATTCAACTGATGAATGTGCCACAACAGTAATTTTTAAAAAACCATTCTGTCTTCCTTTAGGGTACATTATAGGATTGGGGTATTTTTGTTTCTCAGTTTATTATTATTGTTATTATACTAAAGTAGTATCACTACCATATTTGGTGTACAGAAGCCAGGAACAATAAAAAGTTCAACAATGGACATTCTCGCAGAACAACAACAAAAAACAATTACAATGTCCTGTTAAGTTATTTATATTTACAACTACCCAACAACTTCCTGAATCTACAACTAGAACGAAAATCTATTTTATATTTAAATCCAAAGAGTACTTTTTTTCTTTCGCATAGTTTTAATAGACACTGAACTTTTCAGGAAACAGCTGGCAAGTAATTAGAAGGAAAATTATAGTTTATTTTATTTGGAAACTCACCAAGAGCTGTTAACAATTTCAGAAAAATTTCAACAGTACTCAGGGTATTTGAATCCTTGGCACAAGTGATTCATTTCCCGTGTTTCTAAACTTTGTTAGGGGCATTTTTAGTGTGCATCAATGTGCTGATTCTATGTATGTGCATAATTCTTGGATCTCTTCTTTACATCAAAGACACACAATGTATTTTCACATATCACTTTCCATTCTTGAATTGTACTTAAAGAACTGTAGGGGCAAAGTATTTGCACCTCACAAACAGGAGACACTGTATAAAGTTAGCTATCCTTATCATCACTAATTCTTACTGCCTATGTCTGATACCAAGGAGAACAGTTTATGTATTTGTTGTCTACCGGGGGGATTTTTCTATTATCACATTTAGAGCAATTGTCCCCAAAATTTAGGTAACTCAGGTTGAGAAGTTAAATGAAAATTTGTTCCAAACCAACCTCTTAATATCAACATTTACATTTAAAAAGATAGGCACGGTTTACTCCTATTTTCATAAAATGGCCTCTGTTTTTGACGTCACTGAATTGCTCTTGCATAGTAGAAAAGAAATCCTGAAGGTGCTTACAGTTTTAGACAACTTATGTCTTCTTCCTTACTCCACTTAATACCTGCAGTCCTCTTCCTTCCCATTTACTAAAGGTTAGTTTGAGTGAACTGTCATCATTGGAAAATTCTTTACTTCCAATTTTGAACACTCTTTTCACTACAAGAAAAGGAAATTCATCTCTTTGCAATCCGTCCTTCATGTGCATATTCCTGAGGACCTTGGCCACCAAGCCTGCTCTTCCTACTATCCATAGAGTTTGCCAAAATGCCGCATCAACCTCTTTGCTTAAGAGCAAACTCTATCCTTTCCAAAGGATTTCCCAAGGGCCCAAACGCACTGAACCCAACCAAAAGAGTGCTATTTTAGCCTCTTGGTGTGGGTCAGGCCACCTTACTGAACACCAGATAAGTTTGATTTCTGCTTGTAAAAGCTGGCAACCACAAGAGCAAAGAGAATCTGAAAAGATGGCACAGACTTAATAACTTGTTTAAATAAAAAATTCATGTGCTACTTTTTGGTTCTACTGTGGAGAAGAAAACCATGGATTCTTGTGAGTTATGTATACAGTAAAACTGTGGATTCTGGGTAACTTGTTCTGAGAATGTTCCACGAGAGGAGCAAAGATTTCTAATGTATTTTAATTTGATAAATGAGCAATGTATTGTAATGCGACTGCATTACACCAAAAGTCACATGATCACAGCGCAGCCAGTGGTTCCTCTCACTCTGTCTCTCTCTCTCTCTCTCTCTCTCTCTGCAGGATTGTGCGTGATCATTTTCCAATAGCAACTGTTTATGGAGCAAATCTGCAGAGGAGGAGGAGAAAAAGGCAGACGAATCCTTCACTTCAAATGAGATTAGGAAGATGTGTAAAATGTTGGAAATAGTGCAAAATTTTGTGGAAATGACCACCAGAATGAGGCCATGGCAGTGTGAGGAGCTAACCTGTTTAACAACAATACAATGTCACATTTCTGTGAACTCCTCAAAGGGAGCAAAAGCAAGTGCCATTGCATAGGCTCCTTGTTAAGACTGTATGCAAAGAAAATGATTCTACTGAACCAATAGATAGCAGTGAGCCCATTAGTGGTGGTGAAAGTCATATTACCTTCCTCTCTCATCCCCTTCACACCAACCACAAAGGTTTTCAAAGATAAGTGTGGGTTAATTCATTTATTTTTCTTTACATTTTGCATTTTCTTTTCTGTGTTTTTTTTTTTTTTTGGTACAGGGGATTGAACTCAGGACCTCGCACTTGTGAGGTAGGCGGTGGAACCGCTGAGCTAAATCCCTGGCCCTGTATTTTCTTTATTATTTTGTATTATATTACAGTATTATAATGATTTTCATTGAATTTTTTGAATTGTGGAACAAATCATTTGAGTTTACATTATTACTTACGGGGAAATTTGCTTGATCTAAAAGTGCTTTGATTACAATCATGTTTCCTGAGCAAACTATGCTCACAGACCAAGGTTTTTCTGTACAGTACTTACTTTCCTGAATGTGTGTAGATTGCTTCTAGGTTGCCTTGATTTTCTCTGTCCTTCTGAAACCAATGTCTGTTGTTTTTCCTTCCTTCTAGTTTCCTAAAGTATCAAGAAATTATGTACTCTGCATTTAGAAATCTCTTCTGGCCATCACCAATGGCGATCAAGTTTAGGTTACATTCTATATTATCCACGTGTCCTGAAGGATGGGCAGATCACTGATTGTAAATGACCTGTGAACAATGTTGGTCACTCCATCTTTAAGTGAGACCATTTTAACACCTACCCCCTGAAAACCCACCCTTACCTTCTAAAGAAATCTTTTTTTTTTCATTTATTGAATCACTGGGCTTTTGAATCATGTCTCTCATACAAAATAAAATATGGAGCCCATTTTTATGAACGCATATAATTCTCTTCTATACTTCTGGCCTTTAGTCATACATGTTTTACATATCACCATAGGACCTACAACAAGTGTAAGAAATGTCAGCATAGGGCCGGGGATTTAGCTCACGAGCACAAGGTCCCGAGTTCAATCCACAGCACTAAAAAAACAAAAAAAAGAAATATTGTCATTAACCGACATTATTTTTCCCAGGACTTCCTTCCCTTAATCACTTCTGTAACAATTTTTGCATGCTCAGAATGAATCCCCTGATGTCGGAAGACTCGAACTCTCTTCTAAGGATGTAAAAAAACCCTTCTTGTACAAAGCACAGAGCCATGTCTTAGAAGTTATCTCATCCTTTCCACCTTTCTTTGTCCAGGAATAGGAGCTGAGAGTATTTCAGATACCCCAGCCTAAAAAGAGATGCTCACAGATTCTGATAGGAGAGATGGAATCTAGCAAAGAACCCACTAATGTGTCTACAAGGGAAAATTTCAGCCACTGACAATAGCTAATTGTAGAAGGCAGGTGTCTTAGCTTTCCCTTACTGTGACAAAGTACCTGAAAAAAATCAATTTTAATGAGGAAAAATGTTATCCAAGAATTCTGGGAGGCAGAGGCAAGGGGATTGAAAGTCAGGATAACTTAGTGACTTAGTAAGGCCCTGTTTCAAAAGTAAAAACAAAACAGAACTTGAAAGTGGGATGGGCATGTACCTCAATGCAAAGCCCTTGGGTTTTCCTTTCTTCAAGTTTCCTAGACTATCAAGAAATTGTGTACTCTATGCATTTAAAAAATCTCTTCTGGCCATCACCAGTGGTGGTCAAGTTTGGCTCGGATTCTCTATTATTCACATATACTGAAGGATTTGAAGGATGAATTATTCTCCAGTACTGAGAATAAACAGGGAGGAAGGACTTATTCTGGCTCACAGTTCCAGGGATTCCAGTCCATGGTCAGTGGGATCCACTGCTTCAGGTCAGTGGGAGAACATCAGAATGGGCAGCATGTGGTGAGGCAAAGTTGCTCCTTTCATGGTGGCCAGGAAGCAGAGAAGCAGAGAGGAAGGGCCAGGGGACAAGACGAATGCTTTAAGGCCATACTGGCACTCCCTCTTCCGGATTTTCCACACTATCCTATAGCAAGTTATGACTGTGTTACTAAGTTATAATAAGTTAGCCATTTAATCCTTGGATGAAGTGACAGCCTTCATGATCCAATCATCTCCCCTGAAGTCCCAACTCTGAACAGTACTATATTGAGAACCAAGCCTGAACGAATGAAGTTTGGGGGGGACTCTCCAGACCCCAAGCATAACAGCAGGAGGTGAAAATATAATGGCACCTGTACAAAGTTTATCCCACATTCTTCACCTCTCATTCTTCCCTGTGGATTTTGGCATTAAAAAACATCAGCTACCAAGAAGAGGAGACGATGAAACAAAGTAAAGGAAGTAGCGTTCCTTGCTACTGGAAAGTACAACGATTGACCAGTCTACAGAGCTCAGCACAGGGAAGAAAAACATTGCAAATTTAACTTGTTCTGTTGATGTTATGTCCTGCGCTGGATAAGTTGGAAAACAACTGAGAATGGAGAGTGAGGCCCAAGTAGGCAGAAAGGGAAAATGTTGCTCTCAACAAGGGCCTTGAGGGAGCAGGAAGACTCAACATGCATGTGGATTTCACTTATATCTGAGGCGTTCTAGAAGCAAAAAGGCTGCCATATGCTCTGTGAATATTTGTCGTGTTCAGACTAAAGTCACAGACAGTGCTGAGGCATGATCTACTTGCTGCAGGGCTGGTGTTCTTGGAAAGAAATACAGACAGAGATCTGGGACCACAGCAATATTTTATCTCTTCGTATTGCCCCGTAAATGATGCAGTGCCTATGAACTCAGCGGTCCCTGGTTTTAGCAGGGAGTATCCTAATTAACTGAAGGAATTATATTATGTTTACAGCTTTAGAAAAAAAAGAATTAAAAGAATATTAAATGGATTTTAATAGGACCATTCTACGGGTATTTCCTATGGGACTGTGCTATTAAGTACAATGATCATTACTCTAGGCTCCTTGAGATTAATGGATAATTAAAAAAAAATCTTTGCTGCAATCAAAGTAATTTTGAGAAAAAGGAGTCTAATAAAATGACAGACAATATAGTTCTGCATATATTTACCTGTTTCTTCAAAGAAATTGCAATAAATGCTTCAGGTTTTTATTAGGGTTACAGCTGCCTTGATCAGCAGGAAAAATAAAATCATGAAGAAGGCGGGATTTACAGAATGATTTAGATTTACGCCAACCTAAAGAAGAATAGAAGTGATTCACAGGAGAAAAGGACAAAATTAGTGAAGGCAATAAGAGTCAGAAGGGAGTATATTGGGACAGTTGCTTAAAGTGAATGACAAAGGGCCTGGGATTTAGCTCAGTGGTTCTGCCGCCTGCCCTGAAAACGCAAGGACCCGAGTTTGATCCCTGGTACAAAAAAAAAAAAAAAAAAATTAGTAAACTGAATGACAAAAGTAGTTTGCATACTGTGGAATAGCCACCATGAGTCTGTACAATTAGAGAGACAGAAACTACCAGAAATCCTGAGAGCCAGGAGAAAGGTGTAGCTATAACTGAACAAGGGAAGATCTTTTTACAGTTTGGAACAGGGAATTGTAACATGAACACGCCATTTAGATAACATAAAATGCAACTCTGTCTTGGCCACTGAGATAGAATACATGACTCCTACAACTTAAAGAAGGACAGATTTATTTTGGGTCACATTTTCAGTGCATGATGGGCCGGCTCCAAGTCGGAAGCATCATTGTGGAGGGCAGGGGGCTCTGCCGGAAGACAGCTGCTCACATCCTGGTGGCCAGGAAGCAGAGAGAGAAGGGAGGAGCCAGGTACAGAAAAATAGACCTTTTGCAAATTAGAAGGTGATCTAGAGATGGGGTAGAGGGGAAGTGAAAAGAATTAAGGCACATTATGTGCATGTACCAACTCCCCACAATGAATGTAACTGTTACAGACTGCAAACATGGACTAATGGAAAAATTTTAAAATTTTTAAAATCAATGCAACATTTCAGGTCATGCTGACAGTGAGCATGAAACTCTGCTTCTTAATGGTGCATTCAGGCACTGAGCTTATCAATAGATGAACCCACTGATGAATATAGCACCCCATGATCCAATCATCTTCCAAGTACATGAGACTTTGCAAAGACATTTTTGTGACAAACTATAACACACTAATAGAAGTAACTGTGAGTATATTAAAATAAGATGATCTCCAGTTATAAGGTGATTTAGGGCTTCCAGCATCATTCAGTTGTCAAGATTGGGGAGAGATGTAGAGTGGAATGAACAAAAAGAGAAATGGGTAGGAATTTTTCCAACAAATATGGCAGACTCATCATCCCCAAGCAATGTTCTCACTAAAACAGAAAAAAATGCATGGAAGAAGTGTAGCATTCTTTTAAAGGACACAACGGATTATAATAAAAGAGAATTATAATAATTGCTAGGAGTACAAATGTAATAAAGCAGAAAAAACAGGGTTCAGAGAGCTTGAGGTTTCTCCAAGAACTTAGTCTTTCTCAATATAGAGAGCTAAGAAGATCTGGAATTTTACTGGGGGCAGATTAGTGTTGAGACCCCTTCAGCAGCCAAAATCTTGAAATGTATTCCACTAATCAGAAGTTGGAATAGGGAAAATAGCAATCCACTTCCTACTACAGGGAAATTGCAAAAAATTACACCTTTTTAAAATCTGAAATGCAAGTCAATGAAACATTTCTTGTCATGATTGTAATTAAGTATTATCCTTGCAGAGACTTGGGAGTTGGACTTTACCTAAACTACATTATGGAAGAGAAACTAAGACTAAAACTTATTTTAAAATGTACACATGTAGGTAGAATCCAGCTGATGGAACTTGGGTGTTTCTTTCCCAGAACAATCAATGCATTCTCAAAAGATACTAAAGGACTCTCACAGATCAAATGTTATGGTTTCCATCTCAAATGTCTGCCAAAGTCTCATGTGTTTGGAAGGTAAATGGATCAGAGTCGAATGTACTGCTGGACACTGACCAATCTATCAAGGATGTGTTGATATGAGCATACTGGATTTCAAAACACACAAACCATCCAGCCACCAGAGCAAGCGTCAACTGTAGAAAAATGCAGGTTAGACCTTGAAAGATTTAAGACTTGTTAATGTCTACTGTAGAATGTCATACAAATATGTTTTTAAAGCCCGCTGAAGCAAAGGAAGACATGGAATGCATTAACAGGAAAACAAAGTACAATACCATATTTTTTTTTAAAAAGGTACAGATTTAGGAAAAAAATAAAAGTCATGACTGAATGGAACATCTACAATGATGTAAAATAAACTATCTATATATGTATATATAGATATGCTAACTAGAAAATTAAACAGAGGTGCAGAAAATCATTAAATGTATTAGAACCCATCCAACAGGTGATAAAAACTACAAAGTTTAATTTTAAAAAATTATTACAGTAAGAGACCTGTTGCCATTAATCTTCATCAAAGCACTCCCCACTTGATTTGAACATATTCATGTCATCAGTTTTGCCACTTTCTCTTTGTAAGTAAATTGCTTTAAGCACAGTTGTATTCTTGCCACTTTCTGAAGCAATTCTGGAAGTCCTCTTTCCTAAATGTCTTGAGCTCTACACTTGTGGCTGCCTCAGGATCCTGAAAGGATTCAAAATGCTGACCTTTCATGGTCATTTTGACTTTGAGGAAGAGCCAGAAGTCACACAGAACAAGGCCCAGTTAATAAGGTGGATGAGCAAATAGCATCAAGTTTTTATGAGGCTGCCTTTAAGTTGGATGGCATTGAAGAGCAGCATTCACCATATTTATTATTTTTTTTAAAAATCACGCTTCAAGAAAACACTCAGGAAAGATGACTTCCTAGAGGTGCTTTAGAAAGTTCCAAGGACCATGGGGTAAGAGTACTCGAATAAAGGGAGTAATTTGAGGGGGGCTCCTGGCAATGTGCCTTTTACCCTTTTACTGAAATGATTTTTCATTTAAGCCTTCACTATATTTTTCGATTAAATTCCTATACATGTAGGATAGAGAGTGAGATAGGAAATAAATAAGGGTGTTAAAGAGTACAAATGAAAAAAATATACTCCTGCCATATATCAAATCAAAAATCCTAAGAGGAAAAATAAACAAGAAAAGCAATCATGAGGAAAGAACAATGTTTAGAAAGATCTCATCTTGATGAAAGGTATGAACCTTAGGATTTAGGAAGCTCAGTGATCCACAAACTGGATGAACTCAGAAGAAATTCACAGGTAGAAACAGTAGAGCGGCCTTAGAGATCACAGAATTCATAGAGATTATATTTAAAAAAAAAATCCAAGAGTGGAGAAGGAGTCAGGACTTATAAAAATCAATAACTATGCTTCGTGTGGCTTCTTGTCAGTGATAATGAAAGCCAGGAGACAGAAGAAGGAAGCAACTTCTAAATCCTAAAAGAAAATTACTGTAAACTTCGAACACTCCCCTTGGTTGCAGCAGAAATAATATACTCACCGGTTAGGAAAAACAGCAAGCCAATTTCAGGCCGTGAAAGGCCCCTACAGAAAGGCCCCTTCTTTGCTTCAGAAAGGAGGAAAACAGGTCAAGTTGGAATAATTCAGGTGCAACGAAGAACAGTGAGTAGAGGAATTGGTACGTGGGATGAAATATAAATGAACATGGATGATCTCAAGCCAAAATAATAATTTCTCCTTTGGGAAGTAAGAAAAGATGTGTAGGAAAGTACAGAGCGGGAGGGAAAAAGAGGGGCTGTGGTCACTCATTCACTCAGGCCCAGGGGTGGCTTGCGGTCCTCAGCTTTCTCCCCACTTCTAACATCGGGGACTAGAAGACCAGTTTGCATTCAGTATGGCAGCAGCAGATAGTTAGTTGACCCAATGTGCTAATTAGCTCCGTGTTACAAAAGAGAAAAATCCTTCCATAATTTTTTTGGTTCATTTTCAACTCTTTGACCTCTTAGTGTAAATGATTTTTAATAGAAAGCAGCGAGCAGGGAAGTGGGAACTGCCCTTGGGATGGCTTGTGTTGAGTCTCACTGTGACTGGATTGCAAGACACCCACCCAATAAGTAAAAGCAGACTCCTGGTTGTATCTATGTGGAGATGGTTGCATGTAGGATTGGCATGCAGCTCAGCAAATGAAGAGGGAAAGACCGGCCCTGATTCCACGTGGCACCATCCTACTGGCTTGCAGTCCGGATAGAATGAAGAAGGAAGACGGAGGAAGTCAGCCTGCACTAGAAAATCTCCATTTTGTTTGATCAGCGGCATCTTTTGCTATAGAAGTCATCTGTGGATACCAGTTTCTTCAGACATTCAAGGTAGACTCACATCATGGAGTCTCCAGGGCAATTTCCGGGCCTTTAGTCTTGGACTGGTGCCAAATCCTTAATTCATCACCAACATAAAAGATGTTAGAGTTGACTGTAATTCACATATTCTAAATTCCTTGTTATAGATGATAAAAAGGCAGAAATAAAGACTATATTTTAATGTCTATTTTTGAGTATTAAAATTATATGGTTAAATGATCATAGAATAGAAATAGAATACAAGCTTCCAAGCCAATGGAAGGGCATTAAATTCTTTTAGATCCCCAGAAAATAACAATAACAATGAATGTGGAAAGGAGAAATAAAAACATGGGAACTATAGGGTAAACAGCACCAAATAGGATGAGAGAGATTAAGATGAAATAGAATAAACGTGCTTTGGGAAAGTTATTAGCTCATGAGGCTTTGTATGTGGATTAAATCCATCAGTGAGAGTGAAATTTGATGGCATTTTTGAGAGGTGAAAGAAATGGAAGGTAGAGCTGGTTGCAGGGAGCAATCATGGGCTGTCACTGGAGACTGGACCTTGCCCCCACCCTGTCCTCTCCAACTCTCTCACTGTACTTCCTGTGTGCCATCAGGTGAGCTGCTTTCCTCCACCATGCCTTTCCACCATGTTATTTCTGCTTTGGAGCCAGCCAACCACTGACTGAGCCCTCTAAGACCATGAGCTAAAGTAGGCTTTTCCTCCTTTACATTGTTCTATGTCAGGTATTTTGTCACAGCAAAGCAGAGCTGACTAACACACTATGCAAGAGAGATTTTGAAGTCTGGTTCATTAAACATAGTCTTCTATGCAGGCAACTCACTAAAACATAAAGGTTCATCCAATGTCTGAAAATAAAAAGAAAGGAAAAGAGGAAAAGTTGTACCATGAAAGTTGGAACTAAAACCCCAGTGTTAACAGCTATAAATATTATAAAATCTGAAGCTAAAGTCACAAGAGACTTAACATATCAGAATATAATGATGATAAACTTACCAGGAAAATACTGAAAAATAATTCTAGTTTATACATGCCTGATGTGGGCCCAGGAGTATAAATACTCCCAGTTGGAAAATGATGGAACATAAGACTATTTCACAAAGGGAAAAGGTGAAAATTGGTAAAGAAGAGGCATAAGTCATTGATAGTTGCATGCAGAGTAAATGTATCATGTCAGGTTTAAAGGGAAAATAAGAATCACATCAAGATACCCCCCCCAAAAAAATCAAAGAGCACATTTCTTAATGAGTTGATATAATTATTTGAGGATCTAATGTGCTAGACTGTGTTTAGGATTATCTGGTGAATACAGTTCTCTGGCAAGATAGAAAAGTTCATGTGTAGTCTTAGATAATAAAGCTTATCTTACCCATAAAGCAATTAACCCCAGCTCATGTGCTGTCATATTTATGGAATGTCTATATTTTTGCTATATTCAGCAAAAGCAACATAAAATATTAATTATTTGTATAAAATTTTTCAAACAAGATATTCATGAAACCAATAATGTGGGTGAAAAGTGTCTAATACAGAAAAATATGTTTGAAAAAACTTAAAATTAAATGACTATAAAACTTCCTATTTCAGGTCAAGTTCCAGGTTTTTCCATATACAGGTGAGATCAGCAATGTATCAATTACCTGTTAAAATCAAGTTAGGAAGAGCTGCTGTGAATACATTGGATACCGTCCTTCCCTAAGCAGCTGGTTGTTGTTAAATGCATCTTAAGTTTAAAAATTAAATACAAAGAATGAAGAGCGGCCTTAGAGGCAGATTACACTCTAAATCTGAAATCATATTAATTCATCTCTTCGGAGAGGTTCTACACCACCTGTATACTCAAAAATTATCTCAAGAGAGGTCCTCCCACCCAATCCTGTGGAGAGATCGCTAAGAAAGTGTGGTTCCAGTAACTTAGGAAAGCCTATCTGGTCAAAAGAAAAGGGATTGAATTCACAATGATGTAAGTGTCTTAGGTCACCTTTGTTAAATTAAGGTACTTTAGTGTTTCACGCTAGGGATAAATAAGCTGAGTGATCATGTTTTCTATTATTTACCGACACTATCACTGAGCTCCATGGATTCATAAAAGCATTTTGTGACGTGGGAACAAACAAAGGGGTGGCCTCGCCACTTGAAAGACTGCTTGATTCAGAGCCGTGTATGGGTGTTTTATTCTGGGGAACATAGGCCTCTAGGACTTAATAAGCATTTTACAAAAATGGCAAGTCCTGGATTAAGGGGATGGTGTCAATCAATGTTCGCACTCTAGCCCCTTTTTTCCAATTTAATGCAATCCCCTAAACTTCTTGGAGGTAATGAGGCATATATCCACGGAGAGCTGGCAGTTGCATTGATATCGGGCATATCCAGAGTAGTGCTTTTAAAGGAGTTTCCTTTGTAGTTATTTCTGTGCATATCTCATCTATCTTAGAACTCGACACACCTTCCTAGTCTCAACTCCTCCTTGACGATGTGGGTGGTCCTAGACTCCTATGGACGTGAAATTCTTTGAACAAGAGCAAGATTTCGCTACAAGAAACCCAACAATAGCTTTTGGTTGGCTTTTCTTTAAATGCCAGAAATTCCTCTTTGCCCAAAGGTATCCATTCCTCTCAGGCTAAACCTTCTGAGATGGGTGGCACTTTTGCTCTCTGTTCTACTCCCCAAATGCATTCCAGAATAACCCAACATTGTCATCCATAAACATCATAAAACAGCACTCACTAAATTCAACTGCAAAAATTTCTATAGCTGATTCTAATTCAATTTTTTTAAAGACGTGAACTTAAATCTGGACAGCTCCTCTGAATACCTGTGATTCCAAACGACCTACAAGGATGTGCCATATACTCTTTTACAATTATTTTGTAGGTGTTCACATGAGCCAGACATCATTTATTAATGAGCTGATAAAATCAGGATATGGACAAAATCTATGTGGGCTGTTCACATCTGTTTTCCAACAACACTACTGATAAAAAAAACAAAGGTCTAGGTTATAATAAATTTGGGATTTGCAAGGGTGAACACAGTGAAATAGCTCACTGCAGGACTAGGGAGGATGTCTAAAATGCTGGTGAGACTGTGACTCTTCAAAAAGGTAAGTGGGTATTAGCATGTCCACACAATATATTTCTGGGAATTCTCATGGTTAGATACCTCTCTTCACTTAAGTGAAAGCTACTTTTCCAAAAACATAGACTCATCCATTCATCCATGCATCCGTCTATCTGTTCACCCTTCCATCTACCTATCTATTTACTCTTTCCTCCATTCTTCCATTCATCTATGCATGCATCCATGAATGTATGCATGCATCCATCTACACATCTAGTATGTCTTTTGAGCCAAGTGTTGTGATGATAAACATGCAGAAAACATGTGAATGTCATCAGTTGTGACATCCTTTTTAAGAATAGAGGTCTTCATTCTAGATAAGTACTACAATGACTAATCAACCTGTTAGAGTTCATGTCCCTTCACGTGTACTAGCTTGCAAATTAAAATCAGTTTTTATTTTGGATGGAAGCCAGGGTACTCAGAATATTTACAGTTTTAGTGTGGCCATGTTTCTAGGAAAGCATGGGATGACATCAAGAAAGTGACTACACTATTCAGTTCAAAATCAAATGTAGGCCTTTCTACCACGCTATCCATAATAAACTATTTGCACCAACCTTCCGCATCCTATGACCAATAAATATTTAAAACTACTTCCATCATTCAACTCTTAATAAACTATTTACAACAACCTTCACCACCCAACTCCCCAATAAATTATTCATAACAACTTCTACCATCACACCCCAATAAATATTTACCACTTCGATCATGCTATTCCTAATAAACTATACAATGTCCTTTATCTCAACCCTTATAAAATATTATTCCAACTTCCTTCATCATGTACCCCATAAAAATTTCACCACATCCATCATCCTATCCCCAAATAAACTACATCAACTTCCTTCATCTGATCTTCTATAAAATGTTTACATTGACTTTCTTTACCCTATAACAAATAAATATTTATGCCAATATCCATCATCTTTTCCCCAATAAATAATTTCTAACAACTTTTCTATCATTGTATTTCAATAAAGTATTTACTTTTGAATTCCTTCATCTTATCATCAATAAGGATGAATCCATGACTATATTTTATATTTATTTTGGGATAGTTTTCATCACTTTTACCCTATAGTAATCATAAGAGAAAGGGTTTATTTGGGTCCATGACTTCAAAGGTTGTCATGTTCATGTTTGGCTGGGCCCATTGTTCCTGGGCTTGTTGTCAGCCTGAAACAAACAGCAGGGTGGAAAGGTATGATGGAGGAGGACTTCTCTTCACTACATGCCAGCCAGAAAGGAGAGAGAGACAGAGACAGAGAGACAGAGAGACAGAGAGAAGGAGGAGGAAAAGAAGGAAGAGGAGGAAATGGAGAAAGAAGGAACCAGCCACAAAATACACCTTTCAAAGCCATGCCCCCAGGAGCCTGCTTCATCCAGTTTGGACCCATCCTTTGTTAGGAGGCCCCACCTTGTAATAATGCCATTGAACTATGAAGCTCCTCAGTGGAATAGGCACTGATGAGGCTAGAGCTCTCATGACCCAATCACCTCCTAAAAGCTCATTTAGCTCACAGCCCAGCTTTCAATAAAATGAGCCTTCCGGGTGCCATCTTGGATCCTAACCATAATATGGTTGTTTGCTACAAAAGGCATGCTTTTCATTGATGGTAAAAAGAGGATGCTTCATTTCTCTTCTGCTTTCCCTTATTGAGATTGACCATTGCGCTGGACCAAATAAATAGGGCCAAGTTGGACTGGAGGCCCAGGTCCCTTACAAGTTGCCTGGACAGTGATGATTGTTCTTTCCTGAAAAGTAAGGGATCCTCTTGCTTTGTTTTTGGTGTCAATGAAGCCAACTGGAATGCAACTCCACAGTGCAGTCTGCCTTGAAACTGCAATGAGTCAATGAGGCCTAGCCGATGGGTCTAAAGGGAAGTCATTGATTTGGCTTTGAGCAACAGGCCTTAACAAGGAATAGATTTGTTTTCCAAACTGTAGTTGACTCCAAAATAATGGATCATTTTGCAGCTTATGACTTCAGCTACTCATGGCCAACTGGAGGTCCAAAAATAATGAATGGATGAATGCAATGGATGAATATGATAGATTTATGTGCCAGTTCCTCATGATGGATATATTCATTAACTGAAATGTCATCAGACATATCGATATATGCCAAAAAAAAAAATCCAAAAATATCTCTGGGTCTTGATATTATCCACAATCACAGTCATCCACAGTGGAGTGGACAGTCTTGCAATGTATCCATTATGGAAAATTGTTGGCTACTAGAATATATATTATATGATTTTTATCGGCCAATTGAAAATAAACAGAGTACCTGGGCATGGTGGCATAGATCGATAATTTCAGCATTTGGAAAGGATGAGACCAAAGGATCTCAATTTCAATTCTAGCTTGTGCAACTTGGTAATTTAGGAGATCCAGTCTCCAGGGAGTTCTACCACGAGCCCCATGTTCATGCAAGCAAATTTCTGAACCAAATAATCTATTTCAGCTTCATCTCATGGCCAGTTGGGAAATATTGCTATTCGGGGGAAAATACCTACTTTCTCATTTTCCAAGTGATCTGCCTTCCGTCACTGTTTCACATGGCTACTCCATTCCCCCTCAAAACTTGTACTGACTCCCTCAATCCCTGCCAATTATATGTCATGGGCCTGCTCACTAATGCAAGAGGCTGTGTGAATTATTAAAATTATTTAAACATAATGAACATTAACGCACTGAAGCTAAGCAAACGGTGGATGTGCTATGTTGAGATTTCAGTGAGGTCAGTGATATGGAAGTATAAGTTCCCCCCAAACTCTCTCTGCAAGAGCTGTCTAGAGAAAGAATAAATTCCTAAGGGGGTTGCAAAGTTATACAGGTCTTTTACACCAGGAATCTCTGGCAAAACTTCAAATTCACGTTGATGGTTTCTCCAGCACCTGTATCTGCCCTTTTCCTTTTCCTAGGATGTCCAAATACTTTCCAGAGAAAGCTGACTGCCACCACTGTGCATAGACACTGTTCCCCTCAGGTTTCATCAGTTACACAGATTGCTGGCAGATTTGTACACGCACATAACACATATAATCATTCCCCAGCCTCACTCCCCTTATTCCACCCCATCCCACACCCAGCTGTACTGTTTTTTTAAAGGGAGGAGTCAATCTGTATAATAAATTTTGATCATATTCGTGCCCCTATTTTCTGCCCTTCCACTTTTGAATGTGGCCTTTTCCTGCAAAGTAGCCAGCCATTTATACACAATAGCTTCTAAACTCCAGGTGAGTAGTTCAAACAGTCAACAGCATTTTGTAAATAAGGAGTTCTATATCAAGTGGAAAAAGAGAAGCAGTGATGGGAACCAATCTGTTTTACTTGGGACTAAGCATGCACTTATTTATCAAGATGGCACGGAATCATGTACCAATATAAAAACTTGCCAGGGAAAAGCTACATAGGATATGCCATTTATTATGGGACTGCATGTATTACTTACTTTAGCATCAAATTCCCAAGGAACAGACTATGAATATGACTTGGAATGCAGGTGCGTTGGAATCATACTTCAGAGAGGAAGGCTGATGAAAATATGATAAGGGATGATGCAGTCACATAAACAGGGATCCGTATATTTGCTCTAGGTAACCTTGGCATCTTGGAGACAGATATCCTCTTCAGCCCACTGCTATTTTATTCTTTGGTGCAATATAGGGCAAAATGTAAGGTGGATGAACAGTTGGTAACGTTTTCAGAAAACACTAAAATTTATTTCTAATTTGTGGGAAAACATAAAGCTTGAGCATAGTATTATGACAAGAATTCCTCCTGTTGTACAGGCAACAGCCATGCCTGGCAGATGTCAAAATATTCCAACACAAATACCATGTAGATGCCTCACTGGAAAGTTAGTTCATCTGCAATTCTATACTCCGTTCTTTTCTTCATGCTCAAAAATGCACACCAAGTTGCCTTTGCTGTGAAATCATCTCAACTTTCTGTTATTTTTGTAAGTTTGATTCTTCCACTCCTCTCCCACAGAGCAGGTGATGATAAATCATTCTGATTTTATTTCTGAATCTATTCCTTGGCAAGCCTAATGAAATCATGTTGTTGCATCCTAATCATCCCATGACAATTCAATTACCTGGATTTTTACTGCAAATTCTGAGTCAAAAATGAAATTTTATTGATCCAAACACTGTAATCTACCATGTTCATTTGTCACCGAGAGGAGAGATTTTTATTCTTCAAATTTTAAATGAGGGGAGGAATTTTACAACTGTAATATCTAAGAATTTGGCACTTGAGAACATTGTTTCCACCACCATTGAACTACATTGCATGGTAGAGATTAAAAAATCCACAGTAAACTCATAAGCATTAAGATGTAAAGGCTGTACACAATATATTTTATGTAAGCAGTGTGTAAATGAAAAAGTACACATTTTATACAAAAATTACTTAAATTACAAAGATTACAAGCATCAAATTACACAACATTCTCTATTACCTGCACAATCACAGAATTACAGAGACAAAAGACATCTCCTGGTTTTAGCTATATTCAATATATTATTCTAAAAAAAAAGAAAAGTAAAATTAAAAAGAGAGAAAATAAAATCATATATGAGTTATGACTCCTAAAAGGTAACAACCATCTCACATTGAGAACATACTCTTAAGTGAAATAAATAGGACACACGTGTAAATACCGAATAGTCTCTCTGGTGTGAGAAATTGAAAGTGTAAATAAAGATAAAAAAGTTTAACTGATAATGTGAAATAGGAAGAAAAGGGGCAAAGGGGAAAGTGAAGTGGAAGGGGTAGGGGAAAGGTAAGAAGGGAAAGGAAAAAAATATGAGAAAAGAAAAAAATGGAAACAAAGTCTTTGTAAATAGCGAGGGGTGGAGAGGGTGAAGGGAGGGCAGGGGAAGGGGGAAAAAATAAGAACCAAGATACGTCACGTACAGGTACAAATCTTCAATGATAAATGTCCTTATATTATATACCTAAAACGTACCAATAGAATTATTTAAAAAAAAAAATAACAACCATCTCAACTTAGACAGCAACATCAGTGCAAGCCTTGAAAAAGAGGAAGGGGAGTAGAGGATACAGGCAGCACAGCCGGTAACTCCGAAACTGCAAAACCTCCCCATGGAAACCCTAACTGGCAAAGCAGCCCCCGTGCATCTCAGTCGGTCACCAAACCACTAAGGGAAAAAATAAACTTGAACCTGAAGGGAAACTGGGGCACTGGTACAGATACTGCATTGCTTTTGGAGAAACAATCAGGAAACTATCCCCTTAAAGACACATTGCAATGACCCATGCTCGCTCAAGTTTCTAGCAGGACAATGCCGAGTAACTAAACCTTGGGAGCTGCCTATATGTCCATCAACAAATGAGTGGGTCCAGAAAAGGTGGAGTTTATACAGAGGGAAGTACTGCTCTGCCATAAAGAATGATAAACTTGGGTCCTTTTTACGAAGATGAATGCATGTTGGACCATAATACTAAGTGAAATAAATCAGATGGAGAATGTTAAATATTACATGGTTTCTCTTATGCGAGAAACCTCAAATATATAAAAAAAAATAAAGAGCAAAATAAAAAGATGGCGAGTCACAGGGAGGTAGACTTTGTGGAGACAGAGAGGGGATCATGAAGAAAGATGGAAAATGGGGAGAGGAAGGGGAAATAAACATGATTAAGTTGCACTGTGAATGTGTACCAGTTCCCCAAGGAGAGTAAAATTATAATGAAGCAGTCATGTACCATGGAAAAGCTTAAAAAGTGAAAGAAGGAATGAAAGCAAAATTTAGATTCAACTGAAAAAATATCCAAATCCTAACCTCAAAAACTCATTTGAAAACACCCAATTTCACCACAGCCACAGAGTAATGTGGTCCTGACTAGAAATTCTGTTCACCACATGCCAAACTTGGGAGGAAATAACAAACCCATTCCAAATGAGGCTACTGGAATAAGGAAAAAAAAATGAAAGTGGCCAGCAGCAATATTCCAGCAGGTGGAAAGTCTCAGTTCTCAAAGAAAAAGGAAAGGGAAAATAAAAAGTAGGAAAATCCACACGTCCAGTGGGAAAAAAGTAAAATAGAAAGTAGGAGAACTCTTCACCCTATTCCTCTGAACCACAGATCCAACACAATTGCTACAGGACATATAACAATATTGAAAAATCTCAGTTCATGAGAGCAACATCTTCAGAATTCCATGTGTTCAAAACTTCATGGGGTGGCCTGAGAGGTGCCATTTTGTTTTGTTTGAAAGATGCAAATTCTCCGGACACAAGATATCCAATGACTTGATGAGAAAAATCTAAAAGAGGTAAAACTCAAAATATCTCCTCTTAACTAGAAAGTAAAACTCAGAGGAATGCAGGAAAGCCATGAAAAAGAACTATAATGTAAATGTAAATTCATATTGGATAAGAGAACAATTAATATGAACTTTGTGAGTTGATTATTACTCAGCATATACAAGAGTCACAACCTCATACTTCATGGATTTGCACAAATATCATGTAGTGTATAAAATTAAAAATTAAAGAAATTACTTCAATCATTTTAATCTTTATTTACACTTTCAGTTTCTCACACTAGAAAAACTATTCGGTATTTACACATGTGTCCTATTTATTTCACTTAAGAGTATGGCCTCAATATGTGTCCATTTAGCTATAAATGTCTCTAGTTTCTCATTCTTTATGGCTGAGTAGTACTCCATTTTATTAAAAAAAAACAGATCTTCTTTATCCAGTCTCCAGTTGATGGGCACTTAGGCTGAATAATTGATAATTTGAAATAGGAAGAAAAGGTCCAAAGGGGTACGGGAAGTGGGAGGGGAAGGGGAAAGGAAAGAAGGGAAAGGAAAATTTATGAGAAAAGAAAAAAATGGAAATGAACTCTGTGTAACTAGGGAAGGGTGGAGGGGGTGAAGGGCGCAGAGGTAATGTGGAAAAAATAAGAACAAAGATACATCATGTACAGGTACAAGATCCCAATGATAAATGTAAAAATATATCGTATACCTAAAATGTACCAATAAAAGAATTTAGGCAAAAAGAAAGAAATTATTTATTCACTTATCTATATTCACCTCCATTCATGAGCATGAAATATTGTTATTTAGTTGAAAAACTGCTTTTTTTCTTTTGTTCATAGTGCACTTTGACCTGAATTGTCACAAAAGCATATCTTGAACGAAACATTCCATATTGAAGCAGCCAGTACATGTAGTTTGGATTCTTCATAAGGTTTTTTAAAAAAGCAAGAGGTCTCAAGGCGACATTTATCTTGGTAACTTATACTTTTAACTCGCATCAGGTGATTTTTCTGGGAACCACGTTTGTAATAATGGAGTTTTAGTACATCATTTTTACAATTCCTTTACAAGGAAGGTTATTTTAAGTCTTATTCTTTTTTTTTTTTTTGGCTTGAATTCTTTTATTGGTACGTTTTAGGTATATAGTACCTTCACATTTATCATTGGGTGCTTGTCCCTGTACGTGATGTATCTTGGTTCTTATTTTTCCCCCATTACCTCTGCACCCTTCCCCTTCACCCTTCCCTATTTACATAGATATCATTTCCATTTTTTTTCTTTTCTCATAATTTTTCCTTTCCCTTCTTTCCTTTCCCCTTCCTCTCCCTCCACCCCTACCCCTTTGGACCTTTTCTTCCTATTTCGAATGATCAATTATTCATTTTAATCATTTTAGTCCTTATTTACACTTTCCATTTCTCACACCAGAGAAACTATTTGGTATTTACACACGTATGTCCTATTTATTTCACTTAAGAGTATGGTCTCAATATATATCCATTTAGCTATAAATGACTCTAGTTTCTCGTTCTTTATGGCTGAGTACTACTCCATTTTATTAAAAAAGCACATCTTCTTTATCCAGTTTCCAGTGGATGGGCACTTGGGCTAAAAAGGTCTAAAGGGGTAGAGGTGGTGGGAGGGGAAGAGGAAAGGAAAGAAGGGAAAGGAAAAATTATGAGAAAAGGGAAAAATGGAAACAAAGTCTTTGTAAATAGGGAAGGGTGGAGGGGGTGAAGGGCACACAGGGAATGGGGAAAAAATAAGAGCCAAGATATATCATGTACAGGTACAAGCACCCAATGATAAATGTGAACATACTGTATACCTAAAATGTACTAACAAAATAATTTAAGCAGGCTGGGGATTTAGCTCAGTGGTTTTGCCACCTGCTGTGCAAGCGCAAGGACCTGAGTTCGATCCCCGGTACCAAAAAAAAAAAAAAAAAAAAAACCCCAAAACAAACACACACACAAAAAGAATTTAAGCAAAAAAAAAAAAAGTATTTTCTGTTTCTTTCTTTCCTTTTTTTCAGTCTTTTTTCCTAGAGTGAAGCCAGGGCCTGAGGCCTGCTCAGCAAATGCTCTGTCAACATGTTATTTTCAACCTCCTCAATTTTCTCTGCTACAAACAAGTTGAACAAGAATGTTATTATGAAATTATTAAAAGTAGATAGACTATTTTAGCAAATTGCAAATGGACATAGAATTCCCATAGCAGATCTTCATTTTATAAATATATTTAATTACTTTATACAAATTATTTTAAGTGCATTTTAGGATCATACATCATTTTTAAAGGAATTACTGGTAAGAATAAAGAAGGACAGACATAAATCCTAAACATTCTGGAACATGTCTCATGAAATTGGAAAATTATTTAGATGGTATGATAAAACAACAGGAACGTAAAAGAATACATTTTGCATGTTACAACTTTGCTGACAAAATATTTAAATTTTTTGTTTATTTTCGATAAATACATGGGAGCAGAAATACTGATGGGGTAGCCAGATGTGGGAGCTGGAATCTGTGGGTCTGTATCCTGACCCCAAAAGCTGCCTGCTGTGTTTTACCGCAAAGGTTCTTCAAGGTTTTCAAGTCCCCATTGTCTTAGGCATGATGCCAAGCTCACGCTAGTATAGATTTATGGTGTCATTTGAAGACTAAATACCTCAGTATTTACAAGACCCTTGGAACATAGCTGGGTACCTTGTATGCACCATATGCGACTGTTAAAAATATTTGTAAATCCAAAGAGGAACTCTGAATGTTACAATGAAATAATGAGAAAGTACTATCTGCGATTTCAGGAACCATTATGTAGCCAAATAGCTCCCTCATTCCAGTTGAAATGGTTTTATCAATAAATTATACCTAAATCTTTCATAGCATTATATTACATCAGGATTTTTTAAAATAGGTCATCCTGACAAGATTGAAATTATGTCATTAATCTTATTTTTAATTCAGAATCCTAATGATACTTGCCACTAAATATATACAGAGCAATTACCAGCCTTCTAGCTACTTACTAGCAAAGGACTTTTCTGTTTTAAAAGAAAAGGATATGATGTGCATAATAGGAAAATTTTATACAATTTAATGAAAGAATTAGGCTAATGTCCAGAAAAATAAATCATTTAGTAGACTCTAGGGACCACATTTCTTAAAATCACTTGATTGAAATTGAATTGTGAGTCATGTATCCGTTGGGCAGCAAAATGAATTGGTGAAGATTTTCAACTGAACCAAATGTAGAATGAGCGGTAACATTCTGATTACCCAATCAACTCTGCCTAGAACCCTTTTTCTCCCAGGTATGGTTACCTTGTAGTCTCCCTTCACATCTTTGCAAGGGCATTTAAGTATTGATACCCTAAACTCATCCATGAGTTAGAGAATTCACGAGCTTCAGTGAATGATCCCAGAGAATCAGAAATGGATACCTACACTGGGGAATCATGACATTTTTATGGGACACTTGACTGGGTATTCCACTGTCTTTGTGTTCAGAAATCTCACCTGTCTGAGAGCAGTAAACTTTGGTTTCAATGAAGTTATGGCTCACCCATCTGCAGCGTTAAGACGATGGTCACTAAGTGCTATATAAATTCAGAGAAATCACAGAAGAAAGAGTGCATGTGTAGTGGCCTAGGAATGTGTGAACTTAAATTCTCCTGATTACATTTGTCAGAAATGTTTTCATACAGGTTTCCCTTGGATTCTTTAGGACACTCTCACCATTACAGACAGAGGCAAGACACAAGTCTTAGGCCAACTGTCATAGTCCATTTGTGCTATCATAGCAAAATACTATGGACCAGTCAGCACAGGCCACCACATGCAATCCCACAGCCTGTGTGGTTGACAGACAGCAGGCCTTGATGGTTCCCAGTCCTGGAGGGTGGAGGTCCAAGTTCAAGACATGGTACATCCACGTCTGGTGGCGACAGCTTCCTGCTTCCCTTTATTCTCTCATAGTGGAACTGAAGGCTGCTCCCTGGGGTCCTCTCTGGGGCCCTAAGGACACTGATGCAATACTCAGTATGCCCCCACTCCTAACACCATCATCTTTGGGGTTAGGCTTTCAACACATGATTTTGAGCAGCCACAAATACTCCAAGCAGAGCAGCAAAGCTTTGCACCTTGAGCTCATACCTGTGGGCTCCAGGATGCTGTCAGTCTCCCCCACTTCATAGTCTCTTCCTGTCCTAAGCACCTGCCATAGAGAAATCCTCTTTCAGCATTAAATGCACAGGCCACAGACTTATGGAGACTGCTAACCAGCTTCTCATGCTGGGAAGTCACTGTAATAGATATGAGCATGTCATCTAGGGATTCTGCTCCTGTTGTAGCTACTTCACTACTTTGTAAGAATACGAGAAATGGAGAAGGCAGTACATATATGGCACCAAGGTAGAGTCATTAGTATCTTTTCATGGTGACGACAGTTCATCTTGCTTATAAACCTTACTGGTGTGAGAGATGCTTGGAAGATTTTTAAAGGGTATGTCTAGGTGGGCCATGGAGGCTTGACTTGGGGAATTACATGTGGTCCAGAGCCACTTCCTCACATTCTTGCTCTTCCTGTCCTCTGCTTCCTGGCCGCCATGAGATGAGCAGTTCTCTTTCACCATGCCCTTCCTCCCTGTTGTTCCTGCCTTGAAGCCAGACATCCATGCACTGGTCCTCTGAAACCCTGAGCCTGATTCCTCCTTTTCTCTTTCAAGTCGTATACTTCAGGTACTTTGTCCCAGAGGAAAAGCCAGCCCATAGATTTGTGACAAAATATGAATCTTTATTAGTCTCAACTGTCAAATCAACATATTCTGTGAGGTTGTTTTATTTCTCCTCAATTTGTGAAAATAAATCACTACCAGTGGAGCTGTAGGCTGGTGTCCTTTGGGTTAATAATTAATCTCAGAAGAAATGTTGTTAAATATTTGAAGAATGCATGTGCTTCTCACTCTGTTATTCTCTGTAGACAGGAATCAGCAAAGAATAGTATTTTCTTTCTTCTGCTTTTAAAATAAAAACCATAATAAAACTAATACAATAATGGATTATTGATTTGAAAAAAAAGAGCCAAGACATTATATCATGGTAATGCTCTTCCTGATTTTCCTCCTTTTGCAATTCTTAAAAGTAAAATAAAATGAAAAATAAATAAGGAGGCTCATACTTTAGAATTAAGAACTAGCTTCAACATTTCAGGGCGTTGTGTTCCTTGAAGCCTTATTTGTCAATATTTAATGGGTAATGAGTATGTGAAACTTGTTAAAATGGAGATTCTATAATATTCCACATTTTTTTCTGAGATTTGCCATTTCCTACAATGAGAACATCATTGGTTCAGGTGTCGTGTGTCAAGTGGCAAGAATTGAAGTTGCCTGTATTTCATGGTAAGCCAGCAGTGTGGTAATGTGGCTAAATTATAGATAGCTTAGTACCTTGAGAACGTATTTACCTGTGAATGTGCGTGGTACTCAGTGCCTCTAAGCATAAGCTTTCTTCTTCTCAACAATGTCACAATAACGATTTTGTGACCATACAAAATAGCTAGGATGTGCTTTACTTCCTTGGCATATGGACCTGGAGGTGCATCACACACTTTTACTTGTAACTGCCAGGACAATTACTGTGCACCTCCACTCTCCAGCGAAGGGGCCAGTTTCCCAACGTCTGTACCGTGACGATCATACAGAGGAAGGTTACAAAGAAAGAGAGAGAAAAATGTGTTGGATTTTGAAACGCACTTTGGTTATATTCTCATATCCCACAGTGAAATGGAAATTTATCAATTATCCTATTAATTGAAAAGCAAAGCCATGTTGGTCCTGAGTAATGTGGTAAGGTTATTTTGACAATGAACAAATTAGAATCATTAAAAAAGGGAAGAAATGTCATGGATTAGTCATGCCAAAGCAGAGGGACAAAATCTAAAGTAGTTTAATAAAGGAGATGAGAGAAAACAAATTTAAGAACAATACTGATATTTGCAGGTAATATTAAAAATAAAAATATATCCAAACTAAGTTGTTATGTAATCTTTTGAGATTTATATTTTAAAATATAAGACTATTGAGTTAAAAATTCTTTTATTTTCTAACACCTTTTATCTTTGAAAATATAATGCATATGTGATTTCCTAGCTTTCAATGTTTTGCAAGCAGCTGATTAGAAGACACAAGAAACAAAAAAATTGTATTTGTTAGAAACAATTCACAATACTCGAGACTGAAATGATAATTGGATGGAAGATATTTCTATCATCTTTTGTCCATCACTGTTGTACTATTACCTATTTATTGGTGTTCTATCTATCAGTATCTATTTTTCTATCTCACTAATTTATATTTCTATCCACCATTGCATCTTCTCTCTATGTGTCTATTCTCCATCTCATCTCTCTTACACTACCATCCCACTATTCCATTCATCTGTGTATCTCTCTATATCTTATCTATTTGTCATCTCTCTCTTCCTTATTTATGTATCACCTTTCTAGCCCTCTCCATAGCAGATTAGAAGAAGCAAGCAAACTATGACTGATAAATAAATAAAATATTGTTAATTCTTCTCAAATGACAAAGAACAAGGATAAATCCAGTGCCAGAATTATTTTGTAGGTATGAATGAGTAGAAAATTGAAAATTCCATGACCTGATACATAATGTTGATTTTTCTTGCATGACCACACCAAAGAAGAAATGCAGGTCTTAGCTCATCTGGCAGACAGTTGTGGTTTTCTGCTTTTCATCGAGATTCATCTTCTCTTTTAATTCTATGACTTCTGGCAGCAAGCTTGGGGAGGACCCTGACAACTTGTTTTAAAAACAAATCCCCAGGTCACCCACCCTGTGCTGGCCCCTGGATCAGAAGTGGAAAGCTACTGTGTTACATATCATGGTGTCCTCAACTTGTTACTTAAAGTCACACCTTGCTTTCTTGTGCACGCACAAAAATTAATTACCAATCAGACATTCCCAGTTTTCAACAACTAGCTCTTTTACAGTAAAAATTAGAAGCACATGCATACCTGCAATTATATCCAGGATGAAAGGAAAAGAGACAACACATGGTTTCAGTTAGAAATCTGTGTTAGCAATATACACATTTATGGCTGAGGCTATGCACCTGAGAATTCTCAGAAAATTTTTAAGTGGTTTGTAACCATTAGGGAAAAGGAATGGTCAGGATTGGATTGCAAATGCAATGTAGGCACTTTTAATGTTCTGCTTTTGGTATTTAAATAGTTACTTTCCAATTAAGAGATCTCCTGTGACCCTAGGCAAGATCAAGGACTGCAGAGTCATATATAGTCTGACTCCGGGGAGTTGCGAGTGGGCTTGTGAGGAAGACATTGTCTTGAAGAGCCAATCCTTGACATTGGCCAGGGCAGGCCCAGCTGCATTTATCTGAATAAGTGCAAAGAGCTGGTGCTATCAATACTGATTTTCTACAGTATTACGCCTTTATAGACTGGGGAGTATTCTCAGTAGAAGATAGAAACAATTCATCGGAGAATTCAGTTCTCTTTGTTGCCTATTCTCTTAAGAAATCACCTTAAATTTACCAGTTTAAAACAGCACACATTTGTTATCCTACAGTCCCAAGGTCGTGATTTGAGTATGGCTCTGACTGGGCCAACATCAAGCAGTTGGCAGGACTGGTTGCCCATGTGAGGCTCCAACACCTAAGACGTGACTCTTCTGTTTTTGGCTCATCGCCTCTAACTTCATCATCACAGCCAGTAAGAGCAGGTTGAGTCTTCCTGACGTGGAATCCATCTTCTGACAATTACCACATCTATGATCATCATCCCTGGCAGGGGAATAAAATCTGCCTAAAATCCACCGCACAAAGGTGGAGAGGTTTACTCTAGACCCGTTTTACAGATTTCAGTCCATGGTCCACTGGATCCAGTTCAGCCACATGATGGTAGAAATTCATGGCTGAGGAAATCTGCTCACCTCGTGGCCTCTGGGAAGCACAGAAAATGGGAAACAACCAGGCAGGATGCGCTATGGTTAGGGTCCTGGGTATCCCCAAAAGCCAAAGGTGTTCTGTCGAAGATGGAGGGTGCTATATTGATCAGTGGATTTGTCCCCTGATGAGTTCTCAGCTGACTTGGTGTTAGGAGTTGGGCCCAGTGAGGCAGGTCGGGTGGGGCATGACTTGGATGAGTATATCTTCCGCCCCATCTTTCCTTCTCTTTCTGCCTCCTGGTTACTGTGATGTGAGGACCTTCCATCTCGCTTTTCTGTCATGTAGCCAGTCAACCGGGAACTGCTACCAGGAGCCAACATAAAGCTCTCTTTTTAAAATTGCAGGTGTCGGGTATTGTGTCTCAGCGACAAGGAAACGGACTAACACAGGAAGGGACTAAGGACCGTATGGCATTGGCAAAGTTGCTCTTTCATGGCCAACTTCCTTCAAGTGGGCTCCAACTCCTAATAGCCCGCTCACCCGTGAACTCATCCAGGGGCCAAACCGTTAATGAGATTATTGCTTTCACAATTGTTCACCTCTCCAGGTGTCTCTCCATCCAGTCCAGCACACAATCGTGACTAACAAGCACACACCAGCTATGACTGGATAATCCAGGGTCATCGATTCATCACAAGATCACACAGCACAGGAATAAGCTCTGGTCGCCTTTGTGGTGGCAACTTCCTTGCCCGATGCACTGTCCAAAACATGGACATCCATTCTTCAGAAAGGAAATTTCCAGAAGTAAAATGGGCCCCTCGTGCCTTCAGAATCATTCGTTTTCCAACAGATTCCAGTACAAGGTGGAAGCCTTTTGAAGCATGCTAAGTGGATCTGTTTGCTGTATAGCAGCTGAACAATACAATTGTTTTCTCTGCTGGCTACTCCCCTTTCAAATGGTAGCGCAGAAACCCAGGAGGGAACTACCTAGGTCAAGTTAAAGTTTGCTTCTCCCCCGTTACCTAATTTGACTTCTCCCTAGAACTGCTGAGGAGATGCTGTATCAAATTCTCTCCACTTTAAAAATATTTTTATGTTGTTACCATGGTTATGGAAGAAAATAGAAGAAATACAAATAAACAGAAAGCAATTAAAATTCAAGTTATTTGGCTCAAGTCCGATTTAATAATTTCTAACATTTTTAGATGTAGGCTGCCAAAATTTCATTTTTCTCATATAAACAAGCTTTCGTGGATATATGTATTTTTTAATCAAAATTGGATGACATTCTAGATACTGCATCTTTACCTGCTTTCTTCACTTAATATATTCTGAGTTTCCTCCTTGTCAGTTTACATCTATGTCATGATTGCAATGTGGGTAGGATGTTCTATCATATATCTGTGGAAGAATTTATAGAAAAATAAATTCTTTCTTGCTTTACTCTCAAGTTGCCTGCAACATCCTGATTATTTTAGCTGTAGGAAATATCCCTCCATCTGAAAAGGAAAGGGTCTCATGGCTTTATTTTTCAAAAAAATTGAGTTACCACAAATGATATTCCTCCAGAAAAATTTTTAAAAACGTTTCCCTTAAAAACACTGATATTTTGAATAGATTTGCATGGTTAGTTTGAGAATAAATAATGTTTACTTATATAATATATAATATTGACAATATAAGGTCTATTTTAGGAATATCTTCTACTGAATTTAAGAAACCTGTATTTCTTTGTAGAGATTCAGAAACTCCTTGTATTAATTTTGTTCTATTATAGTTTTGCATTTTTATTTATTGTGCAAACATTTCAATGTTAAATTTCTTAACTGGTTATGGTTGTTATTTAAAAACAATAACAACAACAAAATAATTTTCTAGTTATTTCTGTAATAAGCTCATATACTTTCAAATATTATTTATTTTAATTTGATTCTTTTGGGTTGTCTAGTCAAAGTCTAAGGCCAACTTCAAGTATCAAGAATTTTCCTTGCTTTTTTCCAACTCAAAAATGTGTTACACTGATTTAAACATTATAAAATGTACACACTTATCAAAATATCAGAAAACTCCATAAATATGTATAATATTTATGTTTTTATCTATCAGTTAAAAAAGAATTCAATTTGAATTTAAAATTACAAATGTGCTCTATTATTTTTCCTGAAGAAAAATATAAACAACAGTGAAGCAAAAATTTCTGGAATATCATTGACTTTGAGAAAAAACATGTAGATCTTTGGCTCTAATTTGAAACACTACCTTTTTATCATGTCAAAATTTTCTTCTCCTTATTTTATTAAGAACTATTAGGTATGAATATTGAGTTTCATCCACTTCATGTATGCTATCTAATTCATCAAGAGCACATATTATTTCTATCTCATGACATTAATACAATGAATTATATATTTGGATATTTAATATTGAGTGACTCTCACATTCCTGAAATTTGTCATGAAAGTTAGTTCTTTTCCTGTTCTTTCTTCTTTTGAAAAATTGTAAGTACACAGGAATTCTATGCTGTTTTGATGTTTTAAAATTCTTTTTAAAAACTTGTCAGTATCTTTAGGATCCACTGCTTTAAGAAGTTCACCTCTTCTTCAGTTTTGATCATTTATGTTTTTGCAAAAATAACACTTCAGCCTCATTTTCAAATATTATGGTGGTATATCTTTGTCTCCATCTAGCTATCTTGACCATAATATAGACATATTTGATGTCTTCTAATTCCTTCTGTTTTTATGTAGTCTTCTTCCCTCATTTTGGATATTTGAATGTTTTAAGAATGCATTTCACATTTATATAAGTGACACTATATTTTTATGTTCTCTACAATATCATATACAACCTGATTTTATTTTTTAAAATGTGTTCTATTCCATTAACTTCCATTGTGCTTTATATTGACTCATTTTTTCCCATTTGTCCCTATCTATATTTACATTTAAAGGTGACTGGTTTTTCTGGCCTTGTCATTTTTAGTAATCAATGATTTTAGAGCTGTTATTTTCCTCAGCATAACAGGCCAAGTGTACTATGACATAAATATGCGCTGTTTGCCATGTTGTCTGGGTTTGTAGGCACAATTTTAATATCGAGCATCTTTGCAGGTCTCGGGCGCTTTTATTTTTTGTCTTTTACACTTCTGGCAGAAATCATAAGATTCTAATGACCCTGTGTAATACGTGTACATTCATCACCTCTGCAAAACATGGTTTGAATTCTTTAGTGTGGTAGACAAAGTTCTTTCTGACCTTATCTATTTGACCTTCAAGCCATACAGTCCCTACAACACTCTTAAGCTTGTGAACGAATTTATGATTCCACACATGAACCACAAAACCTCTCTCTCACCTTTCCACTCGGCAGAACCGACCGCATTAATCAAGACTCTTTTGGATCTTCCTGTCATATCTGAAATCTTAATTCTTTAAACTTTATTCCAGATTTGACCACCAATTTCTTATGTCTTCTATACCAATTCTGTGCTGTCCATTAATTTCTTTCTCTTCTTTCTCATTCTCTCTCCTCTCTTCTTCTCTCCATCTCCTCTTATTCCTTTCCCCTCCATTCTCTTCCCTTCATTTCCTGTTCCTTCTCTTTCCTTCCTTTCTTTCCCTTCCCTACTTTCTCACTTTCCCCCTCTTCTTCTTTCTCTACTTTTTCATTCTCCTGTTCCTTCAGCGTGACCTCAACTCCAAACACAGAAGTTGACTCGGACTTTTCAATCCTTTTTTCTTGAATGAATAAATCAATCGATTTACCTAACCATTCCCACCACATTTCCTCATTCTCTTCCTTTAACTCTTTGGTCCACTCATCCATTGTTCCCTTGAATTGACCCTTAAGATCCAAATGACAGAAAATTCAGTTCCCCCGGCAATGACGTCCCGTAGCCTTTTTAACTTCCTGATGATTTAACTGCACCTTTTATCACAGCACAACTGACTTCTAGCATCACTGCAAATGTTGTGGAATAGCTATAGTCATAAAATATCAGAACCGGTGGAGAATTTCAAGGCCTCTGGTCCAGTGCCTCACTATAGGAAAGAAACACTGAGCCTGCTGGTTCCTATGACTGGTAGATATCATCATGGAGCAGACAGCTCAAGGATTAAACCCATTCTCCATTGTTCCCATCCTCAATAGCTATTTGCCTTCTCCCTCCACTTACTTACTGGTGTATCTATTTCCCTCTACATCACTTGCTGGGCAGCTACAGCTATGATATTGGCCACATTTCTATAGTGAAAAAACCCACTTAGGGGAGAAGTGCTGGATGGAGATTCCAACCAGAAAAGCAATGTCCAAGATTTGCCAAAAGACAGTGAAATTAAAGAGGTACAAGGAATCTATATTTTAGAAAACATGCCCCTACCTTTGTAGCTGATTGGAGTAGAGTTGGCACAGTTCTTTGGCCAAATGGTTCAGCCACTGAGAAATTGTAAGAACATCCACAGTTAAGTTTCAGGAAGATTCAAGGTGGTGGTCCTCATGAATGTGGCTTATGGTCCTTCTACTGGAAAAGCTTCATATCACAGACACTGAAAGACACAGCATTATGATGTCATAGTGGGCTGGGACTTGCTCCAGTTGGGAGCTAAGAGTACATGTGACTGATCCCTGGTGTCCAAGCAGAGGAAATGAAGGGGAACCATCAGCTCCCCTGAGCTGTAAGATATTATGGGAAATTTAAATGAACACACAAAAAGTGTCTCCTACTTCTTTTTCACCAACTTGTAAGAGTTACAGTTCTTGGGTTTGCAGAAATGGAGCAGTTACTAGAGAAGCAAATGTATTGATGGATGAAAGTGGGGCTGAAATTTGACATATCCCATAAAAGATAGCATCATGAGTGGCCACCCAAATGCCCCCCTAAATACGATGTGCTCTAGGTCCCCAGTGGAGCAGAGTTCACAGGTCGGGATGTGTGGAACTGATTCAATCATGAGGGATCTGACCTCATCAATGGATTAATCCATTCACAGATTCATAATTTTATGACATTAGCCAAGCAAGAGGACACAATCCTAGAATCCTAGGACTTAGGGAGGTTGAGGCAGTAGGATCTGAAGTTTGAGGCCACCTTGGGAAACTTTATGATTTTGCTAGCAAGACCCTTCTCAAAAGAAAAAATAAAAATAAGGTTGGGGACGGAGCTCAGTGCAGAGGACTGCATTCAATCCCCCACACTATAAAATAATAAGAAGACTAGTAATATTGATAATAATAATTTGAGACTATTATTGGGACATGATGGATATTTAAGAGGTAGTGCCTCATTGAAAGGAATGGGTTTTGGGGGTCTGACTGTAGGGACTATAGTCAACCTCTCTCTCTCTCTCTCTCTTCTTCCTGGCTGCCAGGAAGTAAGCATCTTCCTTCACCCCAACTTTCCACCATGAGGTTTCTGCCTTACCACAGCCCTAAAACAATGGATCCAGCCAACGATGGACCGAAACCTTCAAGACCATAAGCCAAAATAAAACCCTTCCTACTTCTTGTTGTTTATCTCAGGTATTTTGTTACAGTCACAGAAAGCTGAGCACCAAAATGGCTTTAGTTGGATGCTGGAAAGACTACATACACCCCCAAAAGCTCTCTGGAGAAGGATTGGAAGATTGAGAAAAGTTTTAAACTAAAACAAGACAAAACAAAAAAACTAATGTTGGTAAACAGGCTCATTGTGTTGGAGAAACATCACGTTCAGAAAGTTCATCACCATTTACAAAGGTACAGGATATTTCCCATACTCAATGGACTGACACTGATACACTCTCACCACCTAAAATCAGTACTTGGTTCATATTTCCTTAGGTTTTACTTGAACATCCATTCTCTCTTCCAAGATGCTATTCATCTTGTCTCCATGAGCTCCTCTTGGCTAATGGACAGTTTCTCAGTCCCTCCTTCATTTGGATGACCTTGGCAAATGTGAAGAGTACTGCTCAGGTGTTATGTAGAATGTGCCTCAGTTGTGGTGTGTCTAATGTTTCTGTCATGTTTACATTGAATTCTCGCTTTTTGGAGGACAATACAGAGGCAAAGGACCCATTTTGTCCCATGAAGCAGGGTCCATGATGATCATTGAGGGGTTCTCCATGATCACCTGGCCAACACAGTCTCGGTCAGATTCTTCCACTGAAAACTGCAATTTTGTTTAGTAATATCTGTCTTATGTGATTCATATCACTATGTGCAAAGAAAGAAAATCAAATTCCTACAATTTCACCAATATGACTTGTTGTCAATTTACCATATACTTATCTTTATCTATAGCTATATCTAAGCAGTATCTATAACACTTTCGAGAAGGTACTTAGAAGGGGGATAGCTGGTTAAAATGGAATTTGTACCTTTATTTTTTGAACAATCTTCCCACAGATTTCTGTATTGGTTATTCTGGTTTACACTCCCATTACCCACATAGGAGAATTCCTTTTCTCCCACACCCTCCTATTAGAGGGATCCATGCACACCCATATTTATAGCGCCATGATTTATAATAGCTAGATCTTGGAAACACTGTATGTTTCCATCAACAAATGAATGGATAAGGAAAATATGGCATTTATGCACAATGGAGTATTACTCTGCCAAGATGAGCAGTAAACCTGAGGCATTCATAGGCAAATGGATGCAACCTAAGAACATGTGAAATAAGAACGTGTGAAACAAGTCAGGCACTCAAGCTGAAATATTTCATAGTTTCTCTAAATAGCATCTGTATCTATAGCTAATATGTATACCTGTAGTTATATTTTTACTTACACATTTGGTAATATGTACATGTACATCTATGTCTATATCTGTATATAGGTATATCTATCTATATTTGTCCAAAATCTTAGAGTTCATAAATCTATATATCTCTATCTATGTATCTATAAAATATTGGCATCTACTACTTATATTGACTTATTTTATTAATTATATAGTACTTCTATGGTCTTCCATCACCTGCTACCTAAAACACCAAAATTAAAAAGCTGCGTTGAAGCAGCTTGAAGCTCCGCAGCCATCCCGGGCCCCATCCACGCCACGGAGAGGTCCACTTAGCCGTGCAGGCAGCTGCAAGGCCCAATTCCCCCCGCTCACCCCGTCCCGCCCCACGCCTCTGGCCTTCTGGCTTTTCTGCTACCTGGTCCCTCACTACAGAGGCACAGGAGATTATAAAGACCCTTGTCCTGAGAGCCACAAGATAGAGCAGAAGTTAGTAACAGAAAAAGGGCTTCTCAGGCTCCTCGATGAAAACTGAAGCTCAGTGGAAAAGTAAAGAGAATCACTACAATAAAGGCACACCAGACCACTGTACTTGGTCTGCTGCTGCCTTGCTGAGACTCATTGACTTGTATATGCACACAGATTCCTATGTGGCCTGCTGGGACAGCAAAGACAAACCCTGAAGGAGGCCCATCATTTTTATTGCTTTTTGCAAAAAAGAAAAAAATTTTTTTCTCTTATTTTTACTTCTTAATTTTTACTTTTTTTTACTCTTCAAATTTTTACTTTTCTTTCTATTCTTTCTGTTATCTTTTCTTTTTCTCTCTCTCTCATTCATTCTCTCACTGTCCCATATTGCTCCTCATCTCCCCATTTGTTCCTTTCTGCACTGAATTCAGATTTCTCCCTTATTATTCTTTTCTTCTCTTTTGACTTCTCTTATTAGTTTTAAAGGAAAGTAAATTTGGTATCTAGCCTC
>NW_004624834.1:4063525-4078425 GCF_000247695.1 Heterocephalus glaber | reverse complement strand
AGGAACCCTTCTCCATTGTTGGTGGGAGTACAGACTGGTGCAACCACTGTGGAAATCAGTATGGAGATACCTCAAAGAACTAGGACTACAGGTCCCATTTGACCCAGCTATTCCCCGACTGAGAATCTTCTCCAAAGAATTAAAAGAATCATACTACAGCGATATACATGCACCTATGTTTATAGCGGCACAGTTTGGAAACTTGGAAACAGCCCAAGTGCCCATCAACTGGAAACTGGATAAAGAAGATGTATTTTTTTTATAAAATGGAGTACTACTCAGTCATAAGGAATGAGAAACTAGAGACATTTATAGCCAAATGGATGCATATTGAGGCCATACTCTTAAGTGAAATAAATAAGTCACACACGTGTAAATACCAAATAGTTTCTCTAGTGTGAGAAATCGAAAGTGTAAATAAGGATGAAAATGATTTAAATGAATAATTGATAATTTGAAATAGGAAAAGGTCCAAGGGTTTGGGGATGGCGGGACGGGAAGGGGAAAGGGAAGAAGGGAAAGGAAAAATTATGAGAAAGAAAAAAATGGAATCAAAGTCTGTGTAAATAGGGAAGGATGGAGGGGGTGAAGGGTGCACAGGTAATGGGAGAAATAATAAGAACTAAGATACATCGTGTTCTGGTACAAACACTGAATGATAAATGTAAATGTATTTTATATCTAAAATGTACATATATACAAATTTTTTTTAAAAGCTGTGTTGAGATCCAATAACTTTTTATTTCACCAAAAGTCCATTTGGAGCATTTAGTTTCGGTCCATTCTTTTATGTCTAAGCAGAATTTAGCTGAACATTGCTTACCATCTTTAGAACACGTTAGTTCTTTAGGATGAGTGCCTAGGCATGGATTTCTGATGTCACCAGGTGTGACGGGTCAGATCTAAATGTGCTGTTAAAGTCTCCTGTTCAGAGGTGGGGCATTGAGAAGGTGCTCAGATCCTGGGCTGCTGTCCTCATCAGTGGATTCATCCTTCCATGAATTTACAGCTGACCCTGCTATTAGGAAGCAGGGCCTGGTCAGAGAGGCACTGTGGTCATAACTAAAGGAAGCAGTTTTGTTCCTGGCTCCTATCTTTTCTCTCTGCTTTCCTAGCTGTTGTGAGGTAAACATCTTCCCAGTGCCAAGCTCTTCTTTTGTAATGTTTCTCCTTTGGTGACAGCTGACCATGAACTGAACACACTGCACCTTTGTGTCAAAATAGATCTTTTCTTCGTTATTTTATATGCTCTTCCCTTTATTTCTTTGCCCTCTTTGCTTTTTATCTTTTTGCTATTCAAATTCTATGATGCACTTTAGACATCTTTCTTATCTGAGCCCTTTAATTTTATGTGTCTATTAGCTAGGTGTGGGGTGCAGATCATTCTACAAACACCAGTCAAGATGTTAATGTGAAGACAGTTGGTTAATGTTTCCAATCAGTAGAATTTAAAGAAGGGCAGAATGTTGTCCATCATGTGGATGGGTATCTTACTGCAATGAGGCTACTATAACAAAAACATTACCATAGACTGATGATTTTATACATAGTAGACCTTGATGGCTCCCAGTCCTGGAGGCTGAGGTCCACTGCACTAGTCTGACCCTATTTTAGTCCACTGAGGCTGCCATATGCAATCCCACAGCCCAGGAGGCTGACAGACAGCAGAGCTTGGTGGCCCAGTCCTGGAGGCTGAAGTCCGAGGTCCAGGCGTGGCAGAGCCCATGTCTGGTGAGGCTGCTTCCTGGGGTCTCTGTAACGAGGATATGGATCCCATCCATGAGGCTCCACCCTTGTGATCTCATCGCCTTTCAGAACCAATTTCTCATATCACCAACTTGGGGGAGAGGATTTCAAAACAGGAATTGTGGAAGGATATAACAGATAATGTGAAATAAGAAGAAAAAGTCCGGAGAGGTAGGAGAAATAGGGAGGGGTAGGGAAAAGGAAAGAAGGGAAAGAAAAAATATGAGAAAAGAAGGAAAAAATGGAAACAAATTTATTCTGTAAATAGGGAGGGATGGAGGGGTGGGAGGGAGGTAAGGGGAATGGAGGAAACATAAGAACCAAGATATATCATGCACAGGTACAAATTCTCAATGATGAATGTGATCATAATATACACCTGAAATGTACCAACAAACTTAATACAAAAAACAGATATCTAAGACTATAACATGTGTCAACATCCTGGTTGTGATACCATAGTGTAGTTTTGTAAGATACTAGCATTGCAAAAAATAGAGTGATGAGTGTAGATTGTCTGTATAACATTTTACAACTGTGCTTGGATCTACATTTATCTCAAATTTTATTTTCAAAATTTTTATAAGTCCATGTTTGTATGACAGTGGCCCCTTGGGGCACAAACTTAATTCTTTCCCCAATTCTGGTCACAAACCAAATTGGATGAGAATGGAATCAAATTCAGCGGTTAGGTTCCTTGTTGACCTTGTAGGGAAATTTGATTTGGTTCTCGTCCTATTTTGTTTGAGACCAGAATGGTGGAAAGGATTAAGGTAGTGAACCGACGACATACCACGGCACATGATGTTTGCATTCATCACTGGGAGCTGGTGCCTGTACATAACATATCTGAATTATTTTTTCATCCCTATCCACCTTGCTCTCCCTCCACCTCTTGGTCACCTTTGCTTTTTCAAAAGATTTTCTCCCCTTTTCTTGCTGTCTATGCCAAATTTTGTAATCGAATTCTTTGAAAGATTGAAAAGTGTGTTTGGTGATGAATGAAAGAAATAAATATGGGAATGAAGGGAGAGATGAGGGGGGGGAGGAACAAAAGAAGGAAGGAAGAAGGAAGGAAAAGGAGGAAGGGAAAGAAGGAGAGAGATGTGAAGGCAAAGGTGGGTGAAAAGTGGAAAGGAGAAAGGCAGAGAAAGAGTAGAAGAACAAAAGGGAAAAGGAACATTACCTGCTTTGGAGGCTGGGGCTCAGTGTTGAATTAATACATTGCCATAGCTTGGTAGATGACAGTCCTCACTGATCGTTCACAGTGATAGCCCCAAGTTTCTGGGGGCTTAAGTCCAAGGTCCAGGCATAGCGGATTCCCTCTCTGGTGAGCGCTGCTTCCTGCTTTGCAGGTGGTGCCTTCTGGGATCTCTCTTTCATGCCACTCATATCATTCAGGAAGGCTGCAGCCTCATGACTTGGCCAATTCCCAAAGGTCTCACCTCCCACCAATGTGTTCCTAGGAATTTAGGGTTAGGAATTTAATGTACAACTGTGCAGAATCTCAATCAAGTGAAAGACTGAGAAGCAGAGATGGTTTCTTGAGGAAGAAAGGATTGTACTTCAAGACTGTGACATTTCCAGCCTTCCCATTGTAGATTACAGCATCAAAATGGTCTGGTGGCCTGACATGCAGATTAGCACCCATAATTACAGAAGCCAATCTCTCTCTCCTCTCTCTCTCCTCTCTCTCTCTCTAAATTTTTCTGTCTCTCTCCCCTCTTTTATGTCACAAGTCTCTTCCTATTTCTGTCTGTTTCTCTCTGTGTGTCTCTTTCCCCATCTCTTCTCTCCCCTCCCTTTCTCCCTCCCTTTCTCTCTCTCTCACCCCATCTCTCTCTCTATTTATCTCTATTTATATCTCTCTTTATCATCTCTGTCTCTATCTCTACCTCTAGCATCTCTATCTCTACCTCTATTCTGTTTCTCTGGTTAACCTGATTGCTATGGCTACTAAACCCTGTGAACTCCGAGGTTTTGCTAATATTATACCAAAATGTAACTGAGGTGAACCAAGTAAGAATAAAATACAGATAGGTCCAGCAGAACTATGGAAGAGAGCACTCGCCCTCACCACCATCCGCATTTTCAGACCAGCTCTAGGTGCAAACCAAAGAGCTAAGGATCAGTTCTGCTGTGAATTATCACCTGATCTCATGGCATTTCCAAAACAAAATCCAGCCCTTTTGCTCTGAGCAAACTGGATGTGTACAGCACGATTAGGAATTACATAACAACAGATCCCTAGCATGCATGAAGCTTCTAAAATTTCAACGGAAACAGAGATTCTTCAGTGCACCAGGTGCTTCTTACAGTTTAGTACGGGGTCCCCAAACTGTGTATCTCTGGTCATTTCCATCGTTCTGGGAGGAGATTGCTTCCTGTGTGCCTGGGTAAGTAGCCGGAAGCCTCCCTCTTGCCACAGGAAATTCTGATGAAAATGTGTTGGGGGGATGTTATTACAAATCATACCCACAGGATTGTCACATGGTTTGCAAGTTCATCATGCACCTTCCCATAATAAATAGGGGCCTTTGCATCCTTGCTACATGCAGTGTAACTATGAAATACGCTTTCAAATTTTTCACCACCCTTCTATCATTGAGGTGTAGCATTCAACTTTTAAATGCCCTCTCTTTTGAAAAATTGCCTAGCTCATGGTTTCTTGTAGTCCATAGTAACTATTGCAATCTGATCTTTTTCTATTAAGTTTACTGGTGCATTTTAGGTATACATACAGTTGCATTCCTCATTGGGATCTTGTACTTTTACATGATGTGTCTTGGTTCTTATTTTTTCCCCATTCCCTGGCCCTCCCTTCACCCCCTCCACTCTTCCCTTCCCTATTTACAAAGACTTTGTTTCCATTTTTTCATTTTCTCATATTTTTTCTTTCCCTTCTTTCCTTTCCCCTACCTGTCCCACTTCCCCTACCCCTTTAGACCTTTTCTTTCTATTTTACAAGGATAGTCCTTGGTTAAAAAAAAAAAAAGTCTGATTTTGAAAACATCTGATAGGATTCTTTAATTTGATCTCAATAGTTTTACACTACATGCACATGACAGTATACAGAATTCTTGCTAATCTAGAGACTGGAGGGTTTTCAAATATTTTTAGATGGAATGTTGGAGATTACAAGGACTTTTAAATTTTTAATGTTTTTGCAGCACTGCTGATTGAACCCAGGGGATTGCATATGGTACGCAAGCACCCTATCACTGAGTTGCATCCCTAGCCTTTTATTAATCTTCGTTTTGACGCAGGATCTCCCTAAATTGTCCCAGCTGTGCTCAAAGTTGTGATCCTCCTGCCTCAGCTTGTTGGGTGGCTGGAATTACCAGTGTCTGCCACCACTCCTTGCCCAAGGTATATGGAGAAGAGAAAATCCCACTTGGAAGTTGGAGCAGCTTTACTTTAAATATGTATTTAGAAACATTTGAAACTAATGTTACCCATCAATTAACTCACTGCAGTGAAGCACCTGGGAAACAAAATTAAATTAATATTAATTAGTGCCAACAGTTCATAATCATATTTTTAAATATAGCTTTTATTTTTTATCTTGATGGCATGTGATAACCTGATGTTCTTTTCAGTTGTGTGCTTTTTTTTCTATGAACAGATTCAACTTTGCTCATTTTTATCTTCTTTGCTAAAAATCAGAGGCAGTCTGAGATTGTCAAACAATCCAGAAAGAACTGCAAAGGAGGCTTGGGGAACAGAATGAGGAGGAGGAGGAGTTTTTCCAAAGACACTCCGCCACCAAATAGTCATATTCCTACATACAAACTCATCTGTGTTTCTGAGCTATTTCCCTCATTCCTCAAATGAGTATACATTGTACTGTTTCCAAACTGAGAGATGAAAATGAGGTAATGCGCACGTATCAACTCCGCACTGTGAATGTAGTCATCATGAACAGCAAACACATGCCAATAAAAATACAAACAAAAGCCAGGGATTTAGCTCAGTGGTTCCGGCGCCTGCCTCGCAAGCGCAAGATCCCAAGTTCAATCCCTGGTACACAAAAAATAAAATAAAATAAAAAATAAATGCAGTGATGATACTAAAATTCCTTTGTAAGATGAAAAATGCTTCAGAGTTGGAAAATAGCCTTATTTTTTAAAGAAAGAGGTAATGCAATTAAGCTACTCAATGTAATTAAAAAACACCTTTCTACTAAATATATTTTTTTAAATTTCTAAGACTATTTAATTACTCACTACATTTGGCTACTACTGCTGTATTATCATTTAAATGTGAAAACTTTGCTCTAATATTGTAGAGCATATCTGAGTTCTACTTTTAATTTTTTTGTTGCTTGTTCTGAGAAGAGTATTAAAATTGATTTTGAAGTTTGGTAAATATTAAATTCCAAAATATCATCTGGCAATTCAGTTCTTTATTGATATTACTGCCGGTTACTGTATTTTGTAGAGAATGAATGATCGTACATATGTTAAATTTTGGGGCACAGACACATCTGGATTTTAGTACTCTTTCTGAAGAGATAGGCAATAAATAAACTGGATTTTAATATTCTTTCTGCATGTATAAGCAACTAATAAAACCCTGTGTGGGACTTCTATTAAGAAGAGAACAGGTAGGGCCAGGGATTTAGCTCAGTGGTTCTGCTTCCTGCTTTGCAAGTGCAAGGTCCCAAGTTCGATCCCCGGTACCAAAAAACAAACAACAGGTAACATCATACGAATGGTAAAAGCCGGGATGCTTTCCCCCTAGAATCAGGGAGAAAATATTTTTCATTTCACCATTACTAGTTGAACTATTACTAGAGGTTCTAACCAGAACAACCTGGCAGAAAGGGAAGTTTAAGATATCTGTTTACAAACATCATGATTTTATGTACAGGAAATTCTAAGGATAATCTTCATCAAAAGGTCAGCTGAATTTCTACACATGTGCAACGAACTGCCTGAAACTGAAATGAAGAAAGTCACTCAATGTACAACAGCAACCAAAAGATTTAAGTGTGTGAGAGTAAAGGACAGAATGAGGTATGGGAGACATACTCTGAAAACAAGAAGAAACCTCCCTCCAAGTAATGAAGGACAACCCAAGTAAGCAGAATAGCATCTTGTGTTTGTGATGTTTAAGACTTGCTTGTGTTAAGATGGCAAGATTGGCAAAGTCATCTACAAGTCCTTTGCAATCCATCCACAAAAATAAAATAAAATAAAATTTTTTAAAAAGCTGATGCTATAATTCATACGGACTAGCAAGGGATCTTGCGTGGCCTAATTCTTCCTGGAAAAGAAGAGCAAAATTGGAGGACTTGAGCTTCTATTCATTGGAGAAGGGCAAAGAAAACTATTCCGAGTCATACACTGTCACAGTAGACCAGAAAATGAGAGGAAGTACTCCCAGGGCTACGGTGTGGATGCATCTTGAAAATATGTTTCTCAGTGAAAGAAGCCAGTCGCAAAACACCCCATATTGTGGGATTCCACTGGTAAGAAACATCCTCTATATACAAATCTGTGAAGGTCCTAACTGTACTTGGGGCTGCCTGAGCGTGGGTGAGGGAAACAAGGCGAGAGTGACCAGCAGGATGGTAGATAAAGTACATGTACTTGTTTTGAGAGGTGTTGAAAATACCCTAAAATATTTTGTGGTGATGGTTTACGTCCTTCTCTTCCCACTAAAACCCACTGAAATATGCAGCTTAAAAGGATGAGTTATTAATTATATCTCAAGAAAACCACTAAGGAAAAATAACAAGCAAGCAAACATCTTCATCAATTAAAGATTTCTGCAGCTTTGATTAATTTTTATAAGTGAGTTAATTCTCTTCGTGTTTGTTTCCTGCTCTTCATGTATCTCACAGTTTCTGTTCCGTTGAGCAAAAACAAACACGAATTCTGGGAACTTTGGCTTCTCTGCCTTAGGATGAAAGAATCAATACATGAATCAATTCCTCACTACCTGCATGCAGAGCGAAATTTCAAGTTTGAAAGTATACAATTTTTTTCTTCTTCATTTGGAGTATTGGAGCATGAACCCTTGCCTTTCGCACTGAGCAGCATCCCCAGCTCTTTTTCGTTTCTTTTAAATTTTTAAACAGGCCCTTCCTCACTTGCTAAAGTTGCCCAGGTTGGGTTTGAACTTGTGATCTTCCTGCTTCAGCCTTCCATGATGCTAGGATTGCAGGGTTGCAACCCAAAGTCCGGTGTTATCCAGAGAGTATGGAGTGCTGATTAACACGACTATGTGTTAATCAATCTAATATTCCTAGCGTAATTGCTAATGTAACATTCTCCATCCAGGCCTTTTGGTGGTATTAAATACTCAAAAAAAAAAAAAAGAAGCATTCCTGTCTTTGTTTCCAGTATGACCCCTTCTAACAGATAATGTAGTTTTTCATAAGGTGTCTTTTGATCCTTATTTACGGTGTTTTTGTATACACAAAGTGTGTACTTATCGTTGGGCAAATTAATCCAATTTTCACAGCACCCAGAGTTTGTATTTTGCCTTGAAAGATCATCTTCATATCAACATTGTATTTGTAAAACAAACCCTACTCCACTGCATAATTTCTACCTTACAATTTATTGGTGTAAGAGAGATAAAATAAGATAAATAGAAATCTAAACCTATTTATGAAGCATATGTATATATGTTTAGTTACATTTAATGAAGGTTATATGCACATATATTACATGTGTACAGTTGCTACTTTAGTAATAGTTATACACACATAGATCTACACATGTTTACACGTGTGTACATACACTCATCAATGAATGCATACACGTACATATTTCTACAATGATTTGTTAAATATACTCCATTACCTAATGATTTCCAATGTTCTTTTTTTTTCTTCATTTCCTTAATTCTTCTTTCTGGGCCAACTATTTCTGGCCTGTTTATCATGCCAGTTTCTCTTGGTGTAGCTTCCTGTGTCAACCCTCAGAAGCTTTTACAAATGTTGCTTTGCAGTAGATCTGTATGTGTGGAATGGCTGGCCCTTCCTTATCACTCTGAGAATCTGCTTTTCTGGTACTCAAAGAAATTCTCTTGGCACTTCTATGGAGAATGCCTCCGATTTACAAATTAATTTAGGGAGACTGACATCTTTACAATACCAAATGTTCCTCACCAAAGAAAATAACATGTTTTCCCACTAACTTAATTCTGTCTTAATATAAATCAATAAAGCTCCAACATTCTCTCTCAATTTATATTGTACATGGCTTGTTAAGTTAATTTCAAAGTACTTTATTCATACTTTGTTTATTTGGTAATTCAAATGTGCTGTTTTCCTTTCAGTCTATTCCCTATTCTGTTATTACATTCATACAGGCAAGGTACTGAATACAGTTGTTAATTTCATAACTAGTTTTGTTACTTTACTAACTTAATGTCTCTCTTCTTGCTCTCTGCTTGATTCTCTTTTATTTTACTTACAGAACTAGCCCTCCTGAACATAATAGCTCTGTAAATTCCTTGGGGGTGAATATCTATTTTCTTTCTTGGGTATGAATATCTATTTCCTTGTCTAGAATAACATAAAGCATTGATATTCTCAAATAAATCATCATGTAAAGACATCACAAAAAGAAACACACAGAAGGTCTTTAAAAAGGGACTGAGGTAGGGGCCAGGGATTTAGCTCAGTGACGCCACACCTGCCTGCCAAGCACAGGGTCCTAAATTCGATTCCCAGTACAAAAAAAAAAAAAAAAAAAAAATCCAAGGTAATAGAGGTGGATGAAACAAAAGGAAAATTAATTAAGCCCCATAAAGAAACGGGAAAATGGGAAGTGGTAGATTTTCAGAAGAAACAAATTTGATTCTCCACTGTTTTGGATGATATGGCAATGGACTCACCAAGTTAAGACACTTCTATTTTATTAAACACATTTGTAGTTTACTTTATCCCATCCCCCCCTCCTCTTAGGACTGTGACTGCATTTCGTGACCCTCAGGGAGACACTACACATGTAGCTGACTCAGAGATCTGGATTGATTTTGGGGAGTATTTCCCGACAAAAGCTTGTCAATGGTGTTTGTTGTATCATTTCAGTAACGTAATACCTGTCATGTTCCCCAATATAAAATTACTCATTTGTTAAATGGAAATTGGTAAAATTATTCATTAGGTATCCATGAGGCAGTACTTCCAAACAATGGAAACATCAGATTCCTCATCATACCTTCTAGTCACTTCTCCATATCAATACGATCTCATAAATTCTCTTTTTATTCAATGTCTTCTCATCCTTTGGCATTATTTGTTGTTTTGATACTTGGATTTTTCTCATTTTGGCCAATGACGGTTCCTCCAAATTGACTTCTTTGTCCTTTGACATGAATTCTTTGGTGCCTAATGTGAGACATTCCCAAACTCATCTTGCCCTGTTTCTGATCCAGCCCTGGAGTCTTCTATCTTCCCAAGAGGTCCTAATATCTGGGACTGAAAAATGGTTTGTCAGTGCTAGAATCTGGATTACCAAACAGAATATAAAACTGCAGTACCGTGCAGTCAGTAAAAGTTATGGTACTGTGTAAACAAGACCTACCAGACCAAAAAAAAGATAGTAAGGCTCTGTAAACAAGATGTACAGAACTGTACAAAAAAAGAAGATGGGTCATAAATCCAAACACCACATCTTGGCGGTAAGTCCACACAGTAGTTCAGCAAGTGAGTCATGAAACGAGAACTATGCGTACACACAAAAATCACCCCAACACACACACGCACGCACACACACACACACTTTTATGTCTATCCTGCTTTCATTTTCATTTTCAAAAATACTGTATGAAAAATGATCAGTTGCTGAAAATATTTCTGATTCCATTTCCACACCATGGCTTTCATCATGGCTCTATCTTTAATTTTAAGTTCCTTAGTTGCTGAAATCTGCTTCCACCTGTTTCCAATAAATGGGGTTGTTTTTCCATGTTCATCCCACTATACGAATCCAATCCTCCATCCCTGCTCTTACTTCCACTCTCTCAACCAGGTGCCTTCTCCTCACCTTCAAACTTCAGCACCTCACACTAAGTCTCTTCCCTTCCCCTGTGGTCTCCATTCTGATGTCTTTCTGTAGTCATTTCCTCTGCCCTCTCATAGACACCCAGCCACCTCAAACCCATTCTATGCATTTAGGAATGAAGAGGAAAGAGAAGTAGAAGAGTGAGTAAGATATTTAATTCCATTTCCCACAATGAAGAAAAAACTACTCACTATGTTTGGTAAGATAATACTTGCTAATGAAATAAACCCCAAAATGTATAATGTCGCACATCCCAAAGAAGATTTCCTCACTTACATACTGTCCAAACAGTGCAGCTAATCATCTTACTTTCAAATGATCCTCTTTCAAGAAGAGTTTAGGAGTCAGTTCATGCAAGTTTGGGACTCATACGTTTTCTAGTGTGTATTGCAGCTGAGAGAGAAGAGAGAATCATGTGTATCACAGGGAAGATTTTATGGAGCATAACTGAAAGGGATTCATATCCACAACATACAACTTCACTGTAAGGAAAGTTCAGGCCTACAATCCACATGCACCCCAAAAATAAAATGACTTGTCTAGAGTTACCCAGTTCTAGCTCACCAGGTTATACCTCAATTCAAATTAAGAATGCTGTATGGGCAATCATGAAATATCCATGATACTACCAATACAATAATTCTTTCTGATTGCATTGCATTACAACCTGTATGTACATATAGATTCCAGTTTTTCATCCTTCCAGCCATGACTGTCTGTTTTCTATCTCTTATTTTCTTTCTCTTCTTAGTTTTCATTATGCATGTTGATTGCTGTATTTTCCTTCTTTTCAATATCTTACTGCCATGAATTTACCTCAAAATACACACTGCACAGGCTTAGAAAAACTACTTTCCACCTTTGTATTCCCTTCTCCAAGAAGGAGGAAGTGTGGTTTGGACCCATAATTCTTTTATTTAAAATCCAGCTTTTATAATCAATCAGCAAGAAAAATTCATTCATTCCTGGTGATTGGATTCTTGGAAATTTTCTTGTATCATTGAAGATAGAAGTTATTTTCCCATCTAGTTGTCATTATTTCACTTGTTTATGGTTGAATTAAAATAAGAAAAGAAAACATGTCTTTATTCAAATTTCATTGCCACAAGTTTCAACAAACGCTGGTTGGATAAAAATAGGAACAAATGCATTTTGAATAAACTAAAGTGCTTATTGAAAAGAGTATTATCAGAAAAGTACTTTCTGGGTAGACGTCACAATTCTGGTAATGTGAAGCACCTACTTATTGAAATAAAATGCAGGGTTGAATGATAAAAATGATAACCCAATGACCTTGTGTATTTTCTTACCGACATAGTTTAATGTTTTCATGAAACCAGCATCGTCCAGTGTCAAATGTATATACATAGGAAAGGAGGCAAAATGTAAACCATGAGAATAGTTGTACTAATGGCATTCTCTAAACTATGTGGAGTTGAGGGGTTTTTGTGCTACATCTACTTCAGGAGAGTAAGAACTGCCTCGCAGCTTCCTAAAGCACAGTTGTGGGTGTGTCTGTGAATGACTGACAGGGATGCCAGCAAACCGAGGGCAGAAAACCTACCTAGAGACGGGTGGCACCAACCAATAGGCTTAAAGCTTGGGCAACTAACATGCCAGAGAAAAAGAAAGCGGTCTAATTTTGAAAGAGCTCCATCCTTTGCCATTGCCTTGGGACACTGGGCTGAAGTTTCTTCAATCTTTCAGGAAAGACTTGCGCTGGAAGCTCCCAGGCCTTGGAATGTGCACTGGAAATGCACCCTTGTGCTCTGGGGCTTCCACCTTCTTGGGCTGAGCAGGTCCTGGATTCTCTGGGTCTCCAGCACACAGAGGATTTCCAGTCTCTGATCTTGTCAGACTTCCTACTAAGTCTCTTCCCATTATTATACGTATATTTTCTATTCTGTTCCTCTATAGAACCTCATATAAGATTCTATACCACAGTGCAAAAAATACTAATGGTCATTGTCCCATTGTTTTAAGTAGATCCTTTGATGCCTCTTGGTAAATGTTGCTTTTTCTACAAAATAATGGAAACAGATATGGCGGGACAGTTTTACCTGTTGATTTCTCTAGCTGAGCAGGAAAGAAATAGAGGCACAAAACCTTCAGGGCTTCTTAAATTCAACCAGTGTCTCTCTGCTGACCTCTGTCTAGCACCATTCTCTAAGCCAGCACTGGTGTTGGAAACCAACTGGGTGACATTGTGCACAGAAAAGGAAGCAATTGGGAGAAATATATTCATCGGTAATAAACAAAGAGAAAGAAGAATTCCGTCTCCCTCACAGGAAAATTACCTGGCATGTTGCATGGTATTTGTTAAGATTAGCAATAATTCCACAGACCAGTAGCACCTGGAGGCAGAGATAGCTTGAGGGAACAAGGGAGGAGACAGCATTTCTCAAACCAAGGGATGTTCTCAGGGGTTCTCAAAAGACTGCATTTCAAGTTTTGCGTGGAGGTACGCTGTTTGGGTAATCAGATTTCATAAACACACCCTGTGCTGACGTATTGGGACTTAGATTAGAGTTGGTGCCAGTTCCCAGGAGCCGGGTGGTGTCCTGCATTTTTCTCCATTCTTAATTTCCAAACAGGACCCCTCATAGCTACTCTGCATAGCAGCTGTGAAGAAGAAAATGGACAAGATTTGAGAAACTTTTCAGGGAGATCAATGATTCAGGAAAACAGGGGCCACCTCACCCTCTGGCATCCTGGAAATGGCTTCAGAAATGTTGGTTGGCTTCAACACAGTTCTTGGAAGTTGCATTACATAATCTCATAATACCCATTGCATTTTGGGAAAAAAACTTCCAATGATTAGGTTCTAACTTTGTGCACTTTCTGCAAGCATCGGGCTTTCAGGAATCTGACCTCACTTTAGTGCTTACCTCATTCAAAGAGATTGTTATTGAATAATTGATGGGTGCAAGAGACACGAGGAATCAGTATTGTTTGGACAGCACTGAGATATGGTGTCGGGCAGTGAAAACAAATGCTGAATGAAGCATATTTGCCTGTGTGTTTTTAATAGCTTCATAAAATACTAGGGAATTATGTTAGGTTAAGAAAACAGCATTCAGGGACACTTTAGAGCACATTGGAGACTGCTCCTTGGAGAAATAGGGAAGGCTTCCTGGAAGAGGTGGTGCATAAACGAAAAAAACTAGACATAAAGATGTGGGCATGCAAAAGAGTGATGTTGGAAGCCAATAAGACCATGTGAGAAAAAGTCAGCAGGAAGGGAAGGGAATGCTTTTGGAATGGCAGGAAGGAAAGAATGCAGAAGACACAGGGCTACATAAGATGCAGTGGACAGATATATGGGGTGGGGGAATCATCTCGCTGGTCAAGGTAGAAGAACAACACAAGGATGAGCACCGACTCATCTAGCTTGGGGAGTAGTTAAAATGCTTACTAGGACGCCAACAAGCTTTCCCGAGGAATGGATTAGAGGGACAGGAAAACCATTTGAAAATTATGGCTTCATGCAGTTAAATACGAAATCAGGTTGCCTGGCTGACAATGGTGGTTCATGCCCCTAATCCCAGCACTTGGATGGCTGAGGCTGGAGGATCTCGAGTTTGAGGCCAACATGGGTTACAGAAGAGATCAAGGCTGCCTGGGCTATGTAGTGAGACCCTGTCTCAGTACAGAAAAAGGAGAGAGAAAACTGAGGTTGCTTATGTGGGGAAAAAATTTTAAGGAGCAAGAGAAAACATAGGCTTAAATGGATAAATCAAGGACCAAGGAGTAGAGATATTTGGGGGAGGGGGGACTTGAGAAAAGATCTAATGAAATGAACTCTTTTACAGTCTGTAATAAAAAAGGAAATGGCAGATCTTGGTGATATCCACTATGCTTGGAGACAGTGGATATAAACACAAAGGAAAGAAATCCAACACATTTTAACGATGAAGGTATTTACTAATGTTCTTAAACTAAACAGTCCTCCAGAATCTTCCAGTCAAATAGAGAAAAAGTAGGAAATATAAATCAAGAGTGGACAGGATAATATCAGAAATATCATAGAGAAACATAACTTCCTCAAAGTGGAGAAGATAATGGAGTTTGGTGTGGTTCCCAAGAATTTTGTGGAAAACACAGGAATCATGCATATAAATATATATA
>NW_004624834.1:3997525-4051865 GCF_000247695.1 Heterocephalus glaber | reverse complement strand
AAGATCCATCATGTACAGGTACAAATTCCCAACGATGAATGTCACCATACTGTATACCTAAAATGTACCAGTAAACTTAATGAATTAAAAAAAAAAAAAAAGATACGTGACCAGACTGTTTCTTCCAGTGTGTCTGTTATCTTCTCATGTCTGAGACATAATTCCTGACACCTCTAGCCTAAAGGAAGCGAGGTTTATCTTGACTCAAGTTTTCAGCCTGTAGTTGGCTGGTTCCAAGGCTGGAAAACCAAGGTGGGAGGCTCTGGAGGAAGAATCCTGCTCATGTCATGGTGGACAGGAAACAGAGGGTGAAGGGAGGCAACAGAGAGGGAGATACGCCCTTCGGTGACCCATCTCTCCTGGCCAGGCCCCACCTCCTAACAATGGCAAGCCAGGCACAGTCCCCCCAAACCCGATCACCTTTCAAAAGCACCACCCACTGAACACAGGAGTTTTGCAGGGCTAAGTCCAGATATGAACCACAGCACAGTCTGAAATACAGGCTAGATTGTCCCTCACCTAGCCAAAGGTAAGTGTAGTTTTATGTATGCAGAACAACTCCCACCTAATTGCCATTCTCAGTAAGCACCTGTCCCGCAGAGGAATACAGACAGATTTATAAAACATTCCGCATACAAACACAGCCATGATTTACATACCGGAAACAAATGGCAGTCACACAACACAACAAAAACAAAACCTAAATAGGAACATAAGGGGAGACGGGGAAAGTTTTTACTTTTAATATTTTTTTAAAGAAATTAAGCCCAAGAAAAGATGAAAAATAGAGGCGGAATGGCAGATGACACAAACAAAGGAAGAAAAAAAAATCCCCAAACACATGCATAGAGTATAGTATTAATTCTGGGTTTTTTGTTATTGTTTTTCATTTTGCAGCACAGGGAAATGAACCCAGCATCTTTGTACTAACCTACATCCCCAGCCTTTAATATTTTTATCTTTATTTATTTGTATTGAGACAGAAGCTCATGAAGCCACTATGCTGACCAGGCTGGGCAAGAACTTGCAACCCTCCTGCCTCAGCTTCCCAGAGTGCTGGGATTACAGACAAGTGCCAACTCAAAAAGGAAGACAATAAAGAGGAGAATACTTAGGTGACTGCATGGAAGAAAACCTTCCCACTTTATGAAGATAGCCAAATGTTGAAGAGTATTTGCCTCAGAGTTTCATAATAAAACAATGTAAATTTCCACAACAAATATGTTACAACAGTAAACATCTTTCCATGCTTCTAGGTGAAGAAAACAAAGTTTAGAGCCACGTTTTTACTTTTCTCATTTATATAGCAAACACATTAAATTTTTCAAACATGCTTTTTTCTCCGAGGATGCAGCTTGAACGAACCACAAAGTAGAACACACAGCAGGCAGAAGAGAAAATTTCTATGGATTATATGAAGAACAGAAAGACTCGATTGGTTGATTTCTCTCTTGATAAGGTGTCTCAGTTTACGTACGGCATCAAAATAGCAAGAAAAAGACTGTGTGTGTGAACTGTAAGTGTATATCTTTAGGGATTTCAATGCTGATGAAACAAAACATTGAGGCCCGGCATCCTGACACAAGCCTGTCATCCCAACACTCAGGAGGCTGAGGCGGGGGGATCACCATGAGCTCAAAGACAGTCTGGGCCATGTAGTGAGTTCAAGTCCAGCCTAAACTATACAGGGAGATGCTGTCTCTAAATAAATAAATAATAAATAAAAGGTTTTAAAAAAGAAAATATGGAGTCAACAAAAAATCATATCAAATGCATTGTGCAAGTTATCAACTCTACGTGCCTTGACATGTTTCTCTATGTGTAAATCTGAAGAATCAAGGGGACTCCTGTGGATCTAAAGAATCTGAATCTGTCTATGGAGAAGACAAGATGAATGATTACATGCAGGATTATTTCAGACTTCAATCCATCACCCCTAACATCAGTTGAACTTGTGGTCCTGGAGAAAAATAAGAATAAAAAAAGGAAAGAAGGAAAGAAAGTCTTGCAGCTGGCGAGTGGCCACTTTTTAGACATCCAAGTCTTTATTCTCACTGAACTTCAGTTTTATAATCTGCTTGATGGAAATAATGGGTTTCTTCTAAAATATAAGTGTCAGTTCTGTATGGTTAATTTTATACATGGTTGGTAATTAATGAATTAGACATATTATTAACATCCTTAGAATCTATTCCTCGAGGGTAGGCAATCAATCAGTGTTGATAAATTGTTGGTATTAATACTAGTACTCTCTCCTTGCAGATATTCCTCACTGGGAAATATGTGAACTATAGTTGTGGTCAACAGGGAAGAATAAAGGATATCCATACATGTTGAATTTAGCTAGAGTCTGCAATTTTGTAAGTTGAAAGGAAAGAAAAGAAAAAAAGAAGGATAAAACAAACAAGAAAAGAGAGAGTATCTAATGCTTAACTGATAAAATAAAAAAGTAATATTAAAATAATGTCCAAGAAAGTTCCAAATTTTGAACATCTGTTTTCTTCTAGAAAAGTTTCTATGTTAGAAGAACCACTGGATATGGCTTAATTGAAAGAGTCAAAATAAAATTTTAAAGGCAGTATAAATTTCAATTATGAGTAGCAAAAGGAATAGATCATTCTTGTCATCATTATCACAGTCACACTTTTCACCATCGCCGACCCATCAGAGAGTTATATCTAGCATTAGGAAAGTGAAGAGATCATTTCCGTTGATATGGAGATAATCCTCTGAGAGTACCTGGCTATTGATTATGGGTACATTTGTCCGCATGACTATACTACACACCCTTGGAACACTAAGGCACCTCTTATGCCTTCTTCTGGTGTCATAGTATGAGTCTTCCTCATTGTAGGATTTTACAAAACGTTTTCCAATGTTCTGCATTGTTGTGGACATTCTCCTATGTTTGCATGGTATTACCGAACGTGGTTTCTAAGGACAAATGACCCGGTCATGTTTTTTGGCCACCTCCTAATTTGAACACATGTGGATATGACCTCCAAAGATCTTTACTTTCTAATATTCACTCCCATAAATGTTACATCCATGAAAGATGCCCTGCAGTATGGGATGAGACTTCTGTGTTGATATTGCATACACCTCTGTCTTATTAACAAGATGTCTCTGGAGCATTTCTTGACAATTTTGAAGAATAGAGTGCTTGTATTGACTGGGGCCATGAAGAATTGAGGGTGTCTTCTAGCTCAAAACCTGCAAGAAATTAGGATCTTAGATCTACAGCTATGAGGTATGATCAAACTCTATGATGAATGTGGAAATTTTAAAGCATTTATTACTGTGACAGACACATTGCCATGACTCCTCTTCTCTTCAAACACACTCCTTCCAGTTTTCTTGTCAATTTCTAAAGTAGTTCTGTAAGTATTCATTCATAAGCGTCTTTTCACGGTTTCCTTCAAGTCCTGAATTGACTCAAAAAGTTGATAGCAATTTAAGAATCATTATAGTGTGTCCTCATTCACCTTCTTCACCAGACCTGGCACCGTGGGACTTCTGATTCATCCCCAAAGTCAATGACTATGAATAGTCAACACTTAGAATCAATTCAGGACATCGAGGCAGCCATGGCAATAGAAGATATTCATGAAAGAGCGCTTCCAGAACTGCTTCAGAAAGTGTCAGGAACAATGAGATCAGTGTGTTCAAACAGAGAAGAATGGCAGAGGGGTGGCATTCGTGGCAATGTGTCTCTTTCTGTAATAATTTTTTTAACTTAATCATTCAACATATTTTTATATCAAATACCATACAAGGAAATAAACTCTGACATCAACCTGCCTCACTTTGTGATCCTGAATCCCTCTTCCACCAGAGAGCTCAGCCCTGCCAATGCCCGGATGGAAGCTTTGGTAGATTCTAAGCAAAAGCCGCACTTGGCCTCAGCTCCTGACCCAAGGGAATGTGAGCTCTTAAATGTGCATTCTCAGAATCTTTCCGGGGCCAGGAAGCCATCTACTTTGTTGAGGACTATATGGTCAGGGCAGTGTGTGCTTTCAACGTTGGAAACACCATTTTGAATGAATGACCCAAGGACCCCAGTGAAGAAAGAAGGGTAAAACAGTGAATTGAAAACACGTGGTGGTGTTTCTTGGCAAAGTATCATGGTTTAGACCCGAACTTCCCCTAATGGCTTATGGGTTAAAGACTTGTGTCTTAGTGCAGGTTTTGGGAGGTGACTGGAACATTGGACTCTCATTTCATCAGTAAGTTAATATTTGTTGGGATTATAACTTGCAGTCATTGCTGGGAACTGGTGGAAACTGCAGGAGATGGGTCCTATTTGGAAGGAGTAAGCCACTGGGGCTCAGCCCTTTCTGATACCTGCTTCCTGGCTACCATAGTATGAGGAGCTCTCCTCTTCAACACCCTTCTGCTGTGATGTTTCTGCATAGGTCTAAAACCAATGGGGCCTGCTGAAGTTGGACTAATACTTCTGAAACTATAAGCCCTAAAAAATGTTCTCCCTTTAAATTGTTTTTCTCGAGTATTTCATCATCAGTGAAAGCCGACAAATTCACAAGTACTTCCTCTATCAGACTTGCTGGTGAAGGTTTTGGAGTGATGGAGAATCTCTAAAATGAAGACAATTGCAGCAAAAACTAATTCCGATGCTCTTCACATATATCAGTAGATAACAGGAACACAGGATTTGGTAGATCAGAGTTATCACAATTACATCATTTTCCAACTGCCGGTACCTCTAAAGCATTTACCCTTCTTCAGTCTTGATTTCCTTATTGTAGCATGGAATAACACTTTGCAGTGTTGATTCTACAACATTTGCAATGGAAAGGCAGCTTTGAAAGCCCTTAACACAGGTCACTATACCCTAAGCCCTTGCTCATGGAATGTGACTTTCTCTATAGCAACCCACAGACCTTGAAGTCTATTATTAATCAGTTGTAGCTGAAGTTGTGATCCTGGTGAACACAAAATCAACAAATGAGTCCTATTGTTGTTCTAGGAAAGCACTCTACCCCAGAGGGACACACTCAGCTCTGAATACTATTATTTTTCTGATACTAATTTCTATTACTTTGAAGGAAGAAAAGCAACATAGGTTGAACTGTTGACATCGTGGAGGTTTGGGTAGATGTAGATCTCTCTATTTCTCTATCTCCACGGTGAGCTGTCCACACAATTGCTAGGCAACTCTGTTCTCCATACAAGTCATTCATCCATCCTTTCAACAAACATATATCATTGAGAATATCATTTCCCCCACACACGCTGATGGACTCACTCTGAGGGATTTAAAAAACTTTAAGTGAATTTGATACTTCCAAAAGTCTTTAGCAGATCCTGTGGTTCTACCAGTAATAAAATTCTACAGCATAACGGATATGGGTTTGCGCCATACCCATTTATAAAATGAACGATGCTTTAATGGAGAAAAATTTATTTTTCTGTGCCTGTAAGAAGCACTGAACAAAGATAGTTTGGCTTTTTCTCCCAGATTTTTCTCTGAATCACTGTGACTAAGTTTTCATTGATAGTCAATGACTTTTCCCATTAATTTGGGATATACACTCTTGGAGACAGTATTTCCAGGAGTTTGAGTCTGCAGGAATAGCACGTGCCTAATTCCAACTCTCCCCTTACAGGGAAAGTTTAATGAAGCCCGGAAATGGCATCAACTTAATACATACCATGGACTGCATGAGGACAAGCATAAGACTAATTCATACTTGATGGATTTGCAGTAGATTCCACCCCTTAACAATTTATATGAAAATATTTAATACAGATGGGGATTTTTAAAAAAACACATTGGAGATGTTGCAAAGCTATAACGAAAACATTAGAAGAGACAGATTTCAAATGCGGGATGTGTCTTTATTCCCATCTATTTTTGACACCCACCCACGAAATAGATTCCACGGATATGTTCACTTTCAATAATACACAAAATGGAGCAAATCTAGTCATTGGATGTTAACTAGAGAATTTTATGGAAGATTTAAAAGAAAATCACAACTTCATCACAGTCTCCCACACTGGAAAATTGGAGAGGTGAATTATTTTCTTTAAGGCTCCCCAGGCACCATGGAGAGCTTTTAGTTGTTTGGTCAACGTATTTTGGATCTATTATGACTTCAGTCCACAGTAACAATGTACTTTACAATACGCCAGAAGGCCAATTTGAGGTTTCATTCTGTGACTACTTGATTTTACAAAAATGCAAAGAAAAAGAAAATCTCTGTGAAGCAAAATTATTGTATAATGATGAGAGGAGCTCAAACGTTAGATCCTGACTTTTGAATTGTGTTTTCACTACAATCAGAAATCAGACCTAAAAGATGTCAGTCTACCCAAAGATCTCCAACCCTTCTAGCTAGCAGACTCCTCCACATCTCTGTTCCTTATTCTTTGACACTAGCTCGAACTACACCATCCTTCAAAATATGTCTCACTTTCTTTCTCCCTGCTTTCTGTTTGTTTTCACTCTAGCTTTCCTGGAGAAACTGGGCTGCATAAATGCAGTAAAAACATTTATGCCTAACCACTAGAGCCCTGGATATTGAAATGCTCCCTTTACAACTTCACCCACAGCTTAAAAGTTCCTGCTAAGATTACAGAGATTAAATCATAACCCTCAGGAACATCGGCAGTCTAGAACTTAATGAAGAAGGAACTAAAACAGATAGGTATCTTTTAGATTGCTGGCAGCCAGAACAGCTCAAGGTGGATCCAGCTGGAAGAACATTTAAAGAAACAAAAAGAAGGAGAAACAACAAAGAACAAGAAGCAAAAAAAAAAAGAAAAAAAGGAATAGTATTATAGCAAAGCGTGTTATGTAATTCTGAGTTATTTTTAGTCATTTCCACAGCATGAAAAATAACTGAGGAAAGAATTGAATTAATAATGTGCATCTAGCTTCCTAGCAACATAGCCAGCTTTGTAGTGTGGGATACGCTTTCTCCACTTGCCTAGGGCTGCTCTTACTTTCATGGCTCTTGTCTGACAATACACAGCAAATGTCAGGTCGTTTTTACTGTGAAGCTTGCAGAGCCAGAGGAGACGCAAAGAGAGCTGATTCAGGCCACCCCAAAATTGCTTAGAGGTTTTTCCCTCCCCATCAGTCCTCAGAATCCACCTTTTGTAGCATCCAGACTGAAGAAATACTGCTCTGTTTCTAACAGTTTCTCCACCTGTCTTTTGCTGTCTCTTCTCCAGATGAAACTAAATCTGCCAACATCGTAGAGGTGCACATTTCACTTTATTCCCACTTGTGGTTTAGCCCCTTGAAACCTGCTTTCAGTTGAACCAGATATGATTTTCTCCACAGTCTTCTTCATGTTTTATTGGAATCTTTCCTGTTCGGGGGGTGCAATGTGCTGTTTGAGAGACAAGTACGTACTGTGTAAGAACCAAACCGTGGGACTTGGTATGGCCGTCTTCCTAGGCACTTGTCATTCCCTGGTAGTGAAGACACTCAGAATCCTTCTCTCTGGTTATTTTGAAATATACAGTGCGATATCACTAATCGAGTTCACCCCACTGTGCTGTAGAAACGCAAAGCTAATTCTCATTCATTGTAATCTTGTACCCTTTGGCTAATTTCTGGATTTCTTTCTAAGTCCACAGATCCACAATCAACAAAACTATTCCATGGCCCATTTTCCTTCCAGGATGTCACAGAAAAGAACACAGCTGCTACCAGTACACCCCAAGTTTCATAACAATTAGAGAACCATAGCCTCCACAGCAGGAAAGGAAAATGTGCATATTACTAAAAACAGGGGGTCTTGGTAAAAATAGCTAAGCAGGGACAGCAAGAGGTCCCTGGTAACAGTTGAGCAGCACACAGGTGAATTACTGAAGCTTTTCTTAGTGCCTCTCTCTTCTGATTTAGCAGGAAAATCAAAGGAGTTTAGTAGTGCTAGTAGCTAGGGAAGCCGGGCAGGCCCAGTGAAGGTTGGGTGGCTTTAAAACTACCCCGATGAGTACTGCCAAGGGAATTTACACACACTGGCCACGCCCATGGCATGGAGGATTTTTGTAGGAAGGGAATGTTAAGTAGCCAATTAATCAAGGCTCTTTTCTGTGCTGGAGGACTGAGTAGTTTCCAAAAGCACTGTGTGTGCTGTGATTTCCCAGGTCTTCTCTAAATATGGGTGGTGCTGGGGTGGATGAAAGTTTGGTGAACTCAGTCTCCTTCTTTGCCCTGATATCTTCACCCCTTCTTAAGCCAGGTATCCATTACTGGGTCCTGCATAAAGTTGCTTCTCCTAAGACTCTCTTCCTACAATAGGGTCTCGAAGCCCCGGCTTGATACTTCCTATATTTTAAGATAATCATTCTGGTAGCAGTATGGGAAAGAGTTGGAGGAGGGCAAGGGGAAAGCAAAGAAAACTATTAAATGCTTCTGAGATTTTTGCCGAGGACGGTTACCTTGGAGAAGTGAATTTTTGAGAGAGACAGAGGAGGCAAGAGAGACACAGAGAGAGAGAGAGAGAGAGAGGAGGGAGAGAAGGCAACAGAAGAGGAAGAGGAGGAGGTGAAGACAGATAAAGAAGAAGAAGAAAAGGAAGAGGAGGAGTAGGAGAATAGGATAGCAGTTTTCGTGTGTATCACCTGTAAGGGGGAGGACCTACAGTTGGACTTTTACTTGCTACTATTGGCAGGATAAAGGGACCTCTCTCCCTCTCTCTCTCTCTCTCTCTCTGATTAAATGCCTCCAACAGAAATGTTTGTAGATGGTGGAGCAAGAGCTTATGCCATAAGTAGCCTGTATTCTCTTCTTACCCTTTTTCTGGAGCTCCCTCGTGTCCCCCTGAAATGTATATGCTCAAGTCCTGACAGTCAGGAACTCAGAATGGGACTGCATTTGGAGACGGGATCTTTATGGAGGAGGTGGAAATAAACTGAGGTCACTAAGGTGACCCTGATCCAACAGGGCCGGGGTCATTATAAAAAGAAGAGAGGAGAACACACACACACATGCTACACACACACACACACACACACACACACAGACAATCTTGTGAGGACACAGGTAGAAGATGGAGCCTCCCAACCAGAGAGAGCAAGTCAGCTCTTGCCTTTCCTAGACCTTGGCCTTTTAGCCTCCAGGGCTGGGGGACAATAAATGTCTGGAGTTTAAGTGACCCAGACTGGGGGACTTCATTATGAGAAATGATCATGCAACATATAAATCAGCCTTCATCATAGATAACAGAGCAAGGCTATCATCCTGAACATGTATCCAGAACGTGAACCTCGAAGCCACCAAGATGGAAAAAAGGGTACCTCTTTGGGGGAATCTGTTGAGGGAATGGAAATATAAGTAAAGGTAAGCCATTAAAGCATTATCATCCCACCTGTGTAAAGCAATGTGCATCAAAATACAGAGGGGAGTGGGGTTATTTTTGCACACTTAGTAGGTACAGGAAGGACCAGGTATCTCCTTGAGTGCAGAATATGGCGGATTTATGGTGCACGTAGCTTTCCCTCAGACCTACTCTCACGTTTTCATTTTCATTAAGTTTATTGGGACATTTCACGTATAAAATGCAGTGACACTCATCACTGGGATCTTGTACCTGTACATGATGTATCTTGGTTCTTATTTTTTTCCCCATTCCCTGCCCTCCCTTCACCCCCCCCACCCTTCCCTATTTACAAAGTCTTTGTTTCCATTCTTTCTTTTTCTATTTTAAGAGACACGCCGCCACCTAATAGATTCACATTGGCAGGTGTTCACTGGACAGAAATGTTTTGTCATATTAGGTGAATAGAGAGAAAAATCCTAAACTACTCATCAAGAGAACTCAGTTGAATGTTATGAATTCACGAGCAGAATATTAGACAGTCGTGAAACAGATAGCGTGCACAATCTTTGCTTGTTTTACAGTCTTCTGCACCCTTGTTCCTGTGCTTGTGTGTATGAATGTGAGTGCATCCTGTCCTACAAACCTAGAGTACTTGCAGGAGCTTAAGAAAGACAAAGTACAGTGATGATCTTCAGAAAACAATACTTCACAACACATCTCCAAAAACTACATATTAATTTTGATTTAACACTCATAGGTCAGTATCCACAGCAGATTGCTTCCAACCATCCCTTGTGGATGCTCAACTGTGCAGTGCTAAAATCCCTCGTGGAAAATGTTAAGAGTATTTGAACCGAGCCTAGACACACCCCCTCATATTTTGTATCATCGCTGGATGACTTGCAATCGCTAACACAACGTGCGGCCTATGCACTCAGGTATTATCCTCCATTGTGTAGGGAGTAATGCAAGAAGAAGCTCTGTAAATGTCCAGATAGAATGGTTTCTAAACAGAGTTGTTCCAGTGCTCAGGTATGGGACCCATGGACACTGAGAAATGACTGTGTTATTATACTCCTGGGGTTTATTTGCCATGTGTGCTCTGTCTTTGAGCTACAAGTGTTGGCTAACTAGTCTCAGATACTTTCACTTCCACTACCGTCATGCCATATGGAGCATTACTCTTCCACACTGAGCCCAGACTTAGTTGAACAAGGGCAATGGGACTGAACTGGCTTGAATCCTGCAAGTGGAAGGATCTTGGTCATCTTCTTCAACTCCACGAACTTGTTCCAAGTTAAATAAGCTTTTATACGCAAGTCGTGGTAAGATAAACAAGGAGTTAGATATCTGGACAAAACCAGAATATTCACTTTTGTTTGAAGGTATAAAATATCTTTGAAATATGTCATGATCTTAAGCTCATTGAACATAGCATTCCTTTTTTTTTTTTTTTTTTAACATAAGAAACAGACAATGGGTAGGCTGGCTTGAAACTTGCCATATGTAAGCTGACTTTTATAGAATTCTCAACCAAATTACTGAGTATGTCTTACATCTGTGTTCTGTGCTTGTCAATAGAGAAGGCATCACACACAGTAATAAAATGATGGACCATCACATGTGTATTCAATACCCACTAAGAGAGAATACCTTGAGGTTTTCAGATTCCTGGGTTTCTGTCTGGATTCTAAAAATTTGCCAAGGATGGTGAGACTCTTAAAATATTCCCCAAGTGCCAACAATTCTCGGTGCTGCTGCTGAGCAGACAAGCTGTATTTGTGAAGAGCACATTTGGGGAATTCACAGAGAACATTTGACATTTATGTAATTGTGCTACATTACAAAGCAGAAAGTTACCAAAATGGATATCACATTGATTAGAAGTGTGTGTGCATGTGTGTGTGTGCGTTCTCGTGTGTGTGTGTGTGTGTGTGTGTGTGTGTGGCAGTTGGGTCTGAATCTGAACTCATCTCCTTTGGAATTCACGACAGTCTCTTTGTTGAGCCAGATAGCATCATATCTGTCTGCGAAGTTGAATTCTGTCTGCAGAATCCAAGTAACCCGACAGCCAGTCTCACCAGAAGCGAGGAGTACCTTTCAATTGAATTGAGTCCCGCTTTTGCCAAGTTCTGAGTGTTACTGTAACCCGGTGAGTCTCAGACTTGCACTGTGCACTCCAATGCCATGGGAGCAGTGCATTAGTCCTTGGAGTACAATTTCATGCCCTCCAGTTGAGAGGTAGAAGACACCCTCTGAAGTCCCTCAGAAGAAAGCCTCGTGTTGGAAATGGGATAATGGAAGACCTTTGAGTTGAATTCGGAAGAAGAAATCTGGGTGGGCCCTTTCCTGCTACGACTAAGTCCTTGCAGAAGTGCACGCTTGAGACGGACATGAACCATGGGAGAACACAAGGAGAAGATAAGGGCAATGGGACTCTGTTTCTAAAAGCTGAGGCCCGCTCTAGGTGGTAGCCTAACCACCAGGAACTGGGAGGAAGAACACAAACCGATTCTCCCTCGCAGCAGTCAGAAAGAAACAAGCCTTGATTTGAGATTCCCACCTTTTAGAACGATGACATAAACACATTCCAGCCAAGAGTTATCTAACTGAAGAAACAGAGAAAAAGTTTTCTAGGACCAATAAAGAGGAAGAAAAAGTTGCTTTGCTATTTCATGGCAAAGCACAAGAATTTTCCCATCAAAAAACGGACTGTTCCTGAGCTGGCACTTCTCAGATGAGGCACAGACGGCCAATCAACACAGGAAGAAGTGCTCTATATCTTTGACCATTAGAGAAATGCAAATTAAAGCAGCACTGGGATTCCATCTCACCCCAGAAAGAATGATAATCATCAAGAAGTGGATTAATAACAAATGGTGACAAAGCCGTGGGGGAAAACACCTTCTACACTGTTGATGGCAATATAAAGTGAGAGAGTTTTTGAGATTACTCAACAAAACTTAAAATAGAAATTCCATTCTACCTAGCTGTTCCCCTTCTAGGTATTGGAAGAGTTAAAGACATCATATTACAGTGACCCGGGGACACCTATGTTTATAGCAGCACAATTCATAATAGCTAAACCTTAGAAGGACCCTGTATGACTTTGAACAGATGAATGGATAAAAAAGTGATATTTATACACAGTGGAGTAGTACTCTGCCATAAAGAAGGATAAACTCGAGTCACTTTTAGGAAAATAGTTGCACCTTGAGACAGTGGTGCTGTTTGAAATAACTCAGACACATGTATCATTTGGCTTCTCTTGTATGGGAAACTTGAAAGGTAAATAAAGAGCAAAGTAAAACATAGATAATAGGAAAAAGGGGGAGAGATATTGTGCAAATGCACAGGGGATCAAAAGATGGAGGGAGATGAGCGAGATGGTAAAGAAAAGAGACGAAAAAATAATTAAGATGTGATATATACATATTATAGACCAACTCTCTCCGTGAAATGTAAACATTACTTACTACAAACATGAACTAATGAAATATAGAAGATGAAAAAAAAAGAAATTGCAAAGAAGTAGAGAGCAGAGCAGTAGTTACCAGAGAGTGGAAAGTGGAGAAGAGAGGGTAGGATTGGGGAGACTGATCAATGGGTAGAATGTTACCGTTAGAAGGAATAAGCTTCAGAGTCTACTGCTCAATGTGTTGACTACAATTTAGAATATTGTATTGTGTATTTCAAGTAGCTAAAAGAATGTTTTTTTAAAATGATCTCCAAACTGTAAGTGCTGGGCATAATGGACATGGTAAACACCCAGATTTGGTCACTGCACGAATTGTACATATATTGTATCATCACACCCTCTCCCATACGTATGGCATAGTAGGCAACTTTCCCATCAGTGGAACACAATAGCCAACACCTACAGAGTAAGCGAGGAGTGGTTTCTCTGGCTCATGTCTTTAGGGAAGTCAGCCCATGGCTGGCCAACCACAGCAGAAACATCAGGGCAGAAGGGTTTGGTAGAGCAAAGATGCTTGGGGCATGGAGGCCAGGAAGCAGAGCAGGCAACCACCACCAGAGGGGAAGGGAACAGAGACCATATAAATACTAAGTTAAGAGCTTCAGGACCCACGCAGACCTTCCCAAAAGTGTGCCTTACCAATTTCCAGGGCGGATCCCAAAGCCAATCAAGTTGACACAGGCAACTTTCAACACTACATGTGGACACTTACTATGTGCAAATTAAATATTTTTTTCAGAAAAGAAATTCCCCCCAAATTATATGAAACCTACCAAGAGAAACTGAGTTAGATTTACATCCTGCACCTGAAAATTAAGGTTACATTTTAAATAGATGCAAATGCCCAGCCTTCAGCCAATTAAGATACTACAGGAAAATCTCCAGAAGAATACCATAGCCCATGCTCCCCCAGATTAGAATTAAATTTTACTGGCCACCTGAGGTTTTGCGGCTTCCAGGGAACACAGTTTTATAACATGACCGAGGCAAACTTTCTGGTTGACAAATGTGAATTTCACACTTGGGTATAAAAAAAGGGGTAGACAACAAATTGTAAACTGGAGGACTCGTACATCAGGGGTCACAGCCCTATATTGGGTGTCAGTGGAATGAAAACTTGAATCCCTTATCCTGGAATCTTAGGCTGTGTTCTCAGCCCAAACCTTCACTGGGCAGCTTCTCTGCTAAGCCTTATCTCCCCCAGCCTAGCAAATTCAAGCATGAAGCCTCCAGAAAACTGACCTGTGAGCTGCTTAGACTGACAATCCCAATCTCTGTTCTTCAATTCCATACTCAGTTCTTGGAAAAAATCCTTGGGCCACAATGCCCCTTGTGTTGCATTTTAACATGTGGCAATCTTCTACCTGAACTCTGAGAATAGGAGTCACCACAAATCCCAGCTCCTGGGCTCTGGAAACTCTTGACTTCACTTGCAGTGCAGTCATAGTCTCCATAGACTGATGTACTCCAAGGATCATCATGCCAGGAATACAGGCAAGTTCTCTCCTAGGAGACACAGGACTCGTCTGCTGACCAGGATTAGCTGGGGGACCCAGACCAACGTTCTCCATCTTTCTATTCACATCCGGTTTCCTTGCCTCTTAAGTCAGGATTGCATGTTGCTCTAGTGAGCCTCCCAGCCTTCCTGGGGTGAAACCAGTCTGCATTTCCTCTAAAACACTCTCTGTGCACTTAATCACCTCTTGGCGTTGCTTCTCAAAGGATCTATCTTGTGATCACTTTAACATGGCATCAAGACCAATGCAGGCATCCTAAATGTCCATCAACAGTTGAATGGGTAAAGAAAACGTGGTACACACACACACACACACACACACACACACACACACAGTAGAGTACTACAGAGCCATAAACAAGAAGAAACTTGAGTCACTTGTAGGAAAACAGGCGCACCAAGAAACCATCATGCTATGTGAAACAAATCAGACACACAAGCTTGGTTCTTCTTGTATGGGGAACCCAATGCACAAATTAATCAGAGAGCAAAATAAGACATACGTAATAGGAAGAAAGGAGAAAGACCTTTTGCAAATGGTAAGGGAACCAAGAGAATTACACAGGGGCAGGGTGCTGTAAAGATCAGAGCAAAAATTAATAAAACTGAGGTTAAAAATACAAAGAATCAGTGCACTGAAGTGCTAGTTCTTTCAAAGAAAAAACAAAATAGGCAAACCTTCTGCCAAGCTTACCAAAAAATGAAAGCAATGGCCCATATCCTGACACATTAGGGATTTTGTTTTCAGGACAAAAAGACACCAAATATATCCATAAAAACACAATTCAAGGAGTGGAATAAATAGTACCTAAGAGCTAAAACAAAAGCTGGGGGCTCCGATTACGATGCAGCATGATTTCCATCGTATTTCCTTGTCTTTCTTTTTTTGAGTTCACTCCTATGCCATCCCACATGCATATATTTAGGTCAAAACCTAGATTCTGTTACTGAGTGATATCCGTGTTGGAGTGACATTAGGTTGACCTGGATCGTATTTTTTAAAATGCTAGATCACACGCACAGAAGTCTTTATGTAGCTGGTCTCAGGCGCAATACCTCTTGGGCATCAGAGATGTTTATCCCCGATGCTACTTACATTAAAATGCATGGATAATGCATGGGAAAGACACAAATTGGAACTAGATTCAGAACCCATTGCATGGCAAGTGGAGCCTACTCAGTGACTTTTATGTTTAGAGTTGTGTTTATTTAAGCTGCTGAATAGAACTCTATGCAGCAAATTTGAACCCATATAGACAATAGTCGGCTTGCTTTGTCTCTGCCTTCAAAAGAGAGAACTATTGGGCCCATAGCTGGTGAGCTGGTGAGTATGTTCTCAAAGTTGTTGATGCCTTCTCCTGCCTTATCCACTCAGTAATTTTACCAATCTAACAAATATAGTCTCTAATATAATATCATCCAGAGAAAGTACTTAGAGCAAATATTTCCAAAGGTCATCGTCATTGCTTTAGAAAAAACTTTATAATAGTTTTTTTAAAAAAAATATTCAGTCAAAGAACAGCTGAGTGTGTAAGAAGACTTAAGTGATGTGTATCTATTGTTCCATTAAGTGCTCACAACAAATGTTTTCAACTGATGTGCTAAAGTAATGTCCCCTTGTATCTGATGAAAATTTTAGTAATAGTCTGGTATGATTTTCTGTGTGTGAGTCATTATACTGAAATGAATAGCTGTTGTCATTGATCTGTTTAAAACTTTTGATATATTGGAAAGAATAAACCACTTGAAATACAGAATATATATATATATATATATATATATATATATATATATGAGATAATTTTTTCAATAATTTAGATATAATTTCAGATGCAGTTAACTTTATCTTCTAACAAAGGAGAAAATCCCAGCAAGCAAATATAAATAAATACTAAAGGATTTCAAATAAGTCTATGTAATACCAGGCCAGCCAACTGAGTACATTTAAATTTTCTGGGAGCCACTTTAACAATACCTAAAAAGAGACAAATAAAATCAACTTTGGTCATTGGTGTGAAGTAACACAGTATGGACAAAATGGCAACATTTCAATGTGTGAGCCACATAAAAATGTGAAAGAGCCTGAATTCTTTTGTGAAAGCCATGCAAAGTCTTTGAAATCATGTAAGTATTTTACATGGAGAACGGAACACAACTTGGGACAACTCCATGTTTAGTACCCACGGTAGTTATCTGTCTACCATTATTGTACAGCAAGCTCTTGATATATTTGCCCAGTCAGTATCTAAGAAATAGATTGCGGATGTCTAAAATTCACTGTTGGTCCGACATTAAAGGCAAGATAGACCTTCTGCAGTGCAAAGACTCATATCACAAAGAATAAGGCTCAAAGACTTTAAATGTCTTCTTGGAGGACCCCCCAAATTAATGAGAAAATTGGAAGCAAGACTGCAGCAGCTTGGAGTCTTTTCTCTATTAGAATTTAAATCCGAGGCCATGTGCATTCTCCATATGACCCACGTCCCAGAGTCATACTTCCCCTTTATAACTCTTGCTGTCTCCCATGGACACATGCTACCAAAGTACTCATGGTTGAGTGTTTTATTCCCCAGTGAGTCCCTCCCCCTTGAACTTGGGTAGAACCAGCACCCTATTTCTAGCAAAGAATGTGATATCAAATCAGTGAATATTGTATCGACTAATGTGGACTATGAGCCAGGTGGGCCTGGCTTAATCAAATGAAAGCCTTTAAGTAGCCTGATCACTTCCTAAAGTGAGACTCTCCTTTCACAAGCCTGAAAAAATGAGGGATTGTGTTGGAGAAACCCAAGTAGGAGGAAAGGGTGGGTGGCCTCTCTCCAAGTGGAGGCAGTTTCTATCAAGCAAGACTGGTGATGTCAAGCCGATTGGTAACAAAAAAGTTGAATTTGTCAACTATACAGCTGAAAGAGAATGGATGCATGACGCCAACCATGTTTGAAGTGGATATGTGCGTATTTGTACTTGCAGAAAGAAACAGCTTGAGAAAGGACTCAGTTAAGCTGAAATTAGACTCCTGACACATAGCAACTGGGAAATGAGAAAAGTATGTTGTTTTAAGACTGGATATTAGAGAAAGTAATCTCTCCATCCCTGGGGGGGGGGCTGGATTTTAGGGACCAGCTTCCCATGGATACCAAAATCTGCTGTAAGTTCCATATAGACAAAGGCTTTCACCTGATTAAACCAGGCCCACCACCATATTGTCTATTGCAATCAACTTAATCCATGCATCTAATTTCATATGCTATAAATCATTTCTTGATGACTTATAGTACTTACTATGTTGTAAATGCTGTGGAAGGAGATATTTTACTGGACTTCATAAAGAATAATGACAAGGGGAAAGCCTGTACATGTATAGGGTGGCATAATATCTTCTTCAACATATTCCCTCTGCATTTGATTGAATCCACAGATGTAGAACAGGTAGAGAGCACAAATTGTGATGTGTTACATGACAATTGATAAGTAATATGCTATTCCCAAACTTAAACCAAGTGTCCTGTAGCAATACTCGATCATCTTTAAACAGCAGGATCATTTATTAAATTTCAAAAACTTTCTATCACACCATGCATTTAGGAGAGCAATTGTGGTGAGTGAAAATCAAACAATACTTGCTCTCCGCGAATCTCACCTCCCATTTTATCTACTGCTTTTCTTCTTTGATCTACTTTGATTGAATTATTTCATGAAATGTGAAGATTTCTTTCCTTTCACAGACGTGGGTCCCCAAGGTGCAAAGGGGAAGGGGAAGTGGAAGGTGTACGGGAAAGGAAAGAAAGGAATGGAAATTATAGGAGAAAAGGAAAAAATGGAAACAAAGTCTTTGTGAATAGCGAGGGGTGGAGGGGATGAAGAGAAGGGAGGGGAGGGGGGAAAAATAAGAACCAAGATACATCACGTAAAGGCACAAGATCCCAATGATGAATGTCAGCATATTGTCTACCTAAAATGTATCAATAAACTTCATGAATAAGAAAAGTCAATGAATTACAGAACACTAATAACGTTTATCAGAACCTGAATGCATCATAGAGTATTTTTTTGTTTTTGTTTTTGTTTTTGTTTTGGTACCGGGGATCAAACTCGGGTCCTTGTGCTTGTGCAGCAGGCGGCGAAACCACTGAGCTTAATCCCCGGCCCCCATAGAGTATTTGTTAAATTTGCTTCATTGCATGCCACACAAACACAGAAGAGTGATCTTTTCAGATTTTTCCTGGAAGTCTCAAAATAAAAACTGATGGCACAGAATGACCAAGATTGTCCACGCCAAGTTCTTATAAACCATTCTGCTTATGTGTCCAGATGATGTCTTTATATCTGCTCTATCACGGTGACTTCTGTTAGTTCACATAAAGGCCACAGCTCATTTATTAGAAGCCTTTGGCATTGTCATATGAGAGAGAGGAAAAAATCAATGTGTTAACTTCTAAAATCAATAGATTACCCGGGTTTGGGGAGAGTGTAAAAAGCATATAATTAGAGAGATCTTGGGAGAGGAAAGATCTACTGTTTAATCCTGTCACACAGCAAGAGAAGGTCCGAAGTTACGAGGGCATGTATATTTAAGCCAAGTACTTCCGAAATAGTATTCAACATTCGGCCTCATCAGCAGAAAATGTACTAGTTAAGCAACATGAATTGATCACTATGATAAATTTAATTGAAGGGGAATAGTAACAAGAGCAATAATGCGAGCTTCGTGACATATTTACACTAACATATTCACCTTGTTCCTTGTTGTTAGGTACAAAAATATTAATTTATTAAAACACCTAAAATAGATAAAGGGGCTGCCAATTAATGAATGGGCAAAATAAGTCAGAGAGAAATGACATCTATGTAGATGTCCGACCAGGGCTTTTAACTCTACATTTTCATACACGTTATCATGGAACCAGAGATGTCTTAGTTAACTGTCACCAGGTGCTTAAAAGCAGAGCACTCACAGCCAGCACGGTGGGTCACCATACAATCCTTTCAGATCAGACTTCTTAGTGTGGCTTTGTTGAATCAGGTGCTCATACACATGCAGTCAAGAGGCCAGTGGGTGGGGTTATTACCTGGAAATTCAAAAGAGAAAGAAACCAGTTTTTAACTCACAAAGGTTTGTATGAAGACTACTGGGTATGCAAGGCTGAAAGGTCTGGGTCTTTCTGCCTAGCAGGTGGAGAAGACTTTCATATCCCAGACCACCTTCTACAGGTGCTAATGGGAAACACCAACATGGCCAATGACTTGTTCAAATTCACCAAAAAAAAGGAGACAATGAGACAGAGAGGGAGGGGGGGAGGGAGGGAGGGAGGGAGAGAGAGAGAGAGAGAGTGAATATACAGTGGACCCAGGAACTCAATTTGTTCCCGAGGGCTGCTTGTAACTCAGGTTGGTCAATGAAGGCTCAGACTCCTCTACACAGCCTTCAGAGTCTCTCTCCTGTACACAGGCAGATCTCAGTGACCTTAGAGAGAACTTGGCCCAGGATTTCTCAGTGAACCCCACATGGGAAAGGATGCTGCCATGTTCCTTCCAGAGCTCTTTAAGGGTTAAATCTGTATCTGAGACCATCTGGAAGCACAAGTGGCTGGCATTTGGGTCATAACTCAAGGCTTTGTTCACAAGTTAAAACTAAAATTCCAGTCATAACCCAAGTTGTTCGTATGTCAGGCCAGTCATAACTCGAGGGTCCACTGTACGAGTAAAATGTAGCACAGAGATGACGTTCAATTATTTTCTCCCTGGTGCGACTAAGCAGCGCATGTTTTAGTTTGGGTATCACTTGTCCCCTGATACTGATTTCCATGTACTGGAAATTTGCTCCCAAGTTTGTTTGGGTTGATGCGGTAGAACCATTATGAAGTAGAGCACAGTGCAAGGCAGTTTGGGCCCTGGGGTCATCACCCTTAGGGAGAGACTGATGCTGAGCTCCTGCAAAGGACCTGCTATGGGGAAAGCAGGTTGTTATAATGCAAATTCAGCTCTCTGGGCTCTGTCTTATTTCCTGTCTTACCACACAGCGGCTCTTTCCTCTTGTGTGCACTCCACCATGATGCCTTCTGCCAAGATGGCATGAACCAATGGGACCCCCTGGTCTTGAGTTTTCAGCTTCCAAACCTGTGAGAAAAGTAAACCTCTTGTCTTCATGAATTGTCAATTCTCAGGTATCACAGATGCATCAATGGCAAATGAACTAATGTATAGGTGCATAAACAAAGACATAAGCATCAGAAGACGAATGCCATGAGGTGTCCTATTAAACGTTCTCCACCTAGAGAAAAGCCAGGGGGAGTCTCCAGTATGGCTGTGATATCACTGAACTAATAACGAGTGGACTCTTACTGGATGTGAGCACACACTCCCTCTCCTGTGAGAAGTTAGACCCACCCAAGATAATATAGTTCTGTGTTCACTGAAAGTCAATTCAGTGAGTGTCATTAATTATTTCTAAAAGTCGTGTAACCTTCTCCATATTCTGTGTTATAGGAGCAAGACCAAGAGTAGGGGGCTCAAAATGTAGCAAAAAAAAAAAAAAAAAAGACTCCTTGGAAATATATTATCTAACACGAGATATTTGAGATGTTTATGCATGATATCTGAGCATTAAAGCAGTAATGAATTAAAAATAGGAAGTCCTCAGATGCAATCTCCAAGATGAACCATATCGATAAGTCAATAAATAAATGTCAATGGCAAGATGATAGCAGCATATTAAAATGGTGCACGGAAAAGAAAGCTGGAATAGGCAAATTAAACCATGTCGGTAAGGGATTTGGAGTGAAGAAGTTTGACTGACTTGAGTAAATCATCATTATCACGTGCAGAGAAAGGAAAAGCGATATGGAAGAGCTACAAAGTTCATGTGGCAGTTAGAAAACCGGAGCATTTAGGAGAGAAAGTAATTAACCTGGAAAAATAACGTAAAATTACCAGAAATCAGGAAAGGAGAGAATAACAATGAGACAGCTAACAGGTAAGATGGGAGGTGAAAAACATAATTTGACAGAGTGCAACTGTGTATGATTTCATCTCTCATCATGGCTCCCTCTGAAAAGGTACAGATACTCAGGTGGGATAAAAGCTAAATAAAATGGCAACGGGACACTGAACCATTTTATAAATCAATGGCAAAACGAAGGAAAACATTAGAAAATAATGGAAATAAAAATTACACATGAAGAAGGCATTAACCATAAGCTGCTTGCTGTGTAATAAAATTCATAGTCTTGAAGACAAAAGCAAGGAGAACAGGATAGGATGTGACATCATAAGAAAAACATACTACTAAAAGTCCACAATAATCCTAAACTGGTATGCAATGGTGAATGGTGTATTCCTGCGGTAAATAACTTGAAATGATAGGTTTACACAAAGGTACTTTAAAACCAGGTGTGTTAGTCAGCTTTCCCTTACCATAACAAATATCTGACATACTCAATGTAGACGGTGGAAAGGTTTAATTTGGCTCATGGTTTCAGAGGGTTCAGTCCATGTTTAGCTGGCTCCAAGGCAGAAACATCATGGCGGAAGGGTGTGGAGGAAGAAAGATGCTCACTTCATGGTGGTTGGGATGGAAAGAGAAAGAGAAGACTGAGATCCCAATAGCCCTTTCAAGATCATGCCACCCAAAGCAAATTTCTCCCGACTAGGCCCCTCCTCCTAAAAGTTTCACTTCCTTCCACTATGTCTACAGGTTGACCAAGCTATTTGACCACAGGAACATTTAGAAGACATTTCAAACCACACACCACATCTTTAGTGGGAAAATCAAGTGCACCTCTGTTAATAAATGAAGCTGACCAAAAAGAAATAAAAAGAAGAACTTCATAACATATGTAACGTGGTAATTAATGAGTTTCATCTACCTGATAGGTCACAAAAGAATAAGTAAATTTACATCACAAAGAGACTTTCTTCTAAAAGTTAAAGGAGGAAAGGTTTATTTAGCTCACAGTTTGTAGACGTTTCAGCCCATAATCAGCAGGCTCCAAGGCCCAATGGCACATGGATGAGGGATGCAGAAGAAGAGAGATAGCTCATGGCTCCCACATGGTAGCAAAAGCAATATGGGGTCTTAGCAATGTCTGCCAGCCCCTTTTATCTATTCTGGGGTACCTAGGGCAGGTAGAAGTCTCACCCTGAATCCCAGTCCCCTTGACCCTAGCACTGCATCATGAATCAATCCCAGCATCACACACTCTAGATCCAGCCACCTGGGAAGAAGCCCCACCTGTGACTGACTGCATGAGGCTTGAAGGAACATCAAGACACAAACTGTAATGAAAAGTATAACCTGAACTGCCAAGGAAAATTTCCCCAATTTCCAAAGAATCTAAACCACAGAAACAGTGTTCGCTGTCTTTTGTGAAATCATATCAGGCATCAGCAATAAAAGAGTATAACGGTATATGGAATCCTTATCACAGTGCCTCTGACACACATTAAATTGTATCAGACATCACCTCTAAAAGAGTACAAAGATGTATAAGGGATCTATAGAACAATGGCACTGAGACATAGTAAAACGTCCTGAAGGCATGAGATGGAATTGGGAAAAAAAAGAGCTTCAAAGCTATAATTAGGAAACATAGGAGAATGAGTTTAAACCCTTGTCTTAAGAAGAAGGGTGATAGAGCCAGGGATTTAGCTCAGTGGTTTCATCGCCTGCTGCGCAAGCACAAGGACCCAAGTTTGATCACTGGTACCAAAAAAAAGAAGAAGGGTGGAAGAAATTGGTAAAGACACTTATTTCTCACCCCAATCTTGGCTACTCTGACTGGTTATGTGCACACTAGTACTATTCAACCCTTCCCACAGGTCCTGATTCCTAAGGGGTTGAATACTATTATATACATACATATATATATATATATATATATATATATACACACACACACACACACACACACATATCTATAGTGTTTTCAGGTTATTAGTACATATTTGCAGTACGTAATGATGGCATTCTTTGTAAGAAGTCAGAACATGTACATAACACAATCATTCCCTCTCCTCTCTTCTGTCCCCTCTCTGTCTCTTGATCCCTTTCTTATTTGAGAAAGATCTATCTCCCTATTTGCTATTGTCTATATTTTATTTTGATCTTTATTTATAGTTTGGGTTTCTTGTGCATGAAAAATCATCCAATATTTAAGATTGTGTCTGATTCACTTCACTTATCATTATGTTGTCAAGGTGTATCCGTTTTCCAGAAAATGACTCAAATTTATCCTTCTTTATGGCACAGTAGTATTCTATTGTGTGTAAACACCACATTTTTCCATTTATTCCTTCGTCTGCTGATGAACATACAGGCTGCTTGCAAGATTTAGCTATCATGAGTTGTGCCGCTACGACCATGGGTATTCATGAATTGCTGGAATATGATGTCTTTACCTCTTTTGGGAAGATACCTGGAAGGGAAATAGCTGCTCAAATGTAATTTCTAGTTGTTGTTTTTTGAGGAATCTGGATACTAATTTCCACAGTGGCTGTACTAGCTGGCATTCCCACCAACAACACAGAAGTATTTCTCCCTACCACCACTCCACTGCAGCCTCACCAGCATCTGTCATTAGGTCCCAAGCCGAGACACCGTCATGGAAGAAGGGCTATGTAGTTCTTATTAGCAAGAATATTGTTCCTTTCCCTCTGAATTTGTGATCACCTGTCCTTCCTAGCTCGCTTCTTAGTGCGCGGCCACTTAGAGTCTTCCCACTGCCACAGCAGTACGTGTGTTGGAATCATCTTGACTGCCACACAAACCTTGCTGGAGAGGATCCAGCAGCCTTACGGCACCCACAACTCTATTGATCTACCATCACCCTCCATCGCCACGGTGAGAGTTAAAAGAAGAAAAGAACAGGGAGACAATAAACACAGGAGGAAATCACTAAGGATGATTTCTGTGTGTTGTTGCTTCAATTCCAGGTGCAGCCTTTTAGAAACGATTCGGAGTTGAAAATGGATTTTCTAACACCTGGCAAGAAGAACAAATCTAATTAAATGTCTGGGAGCCAGAAAATAAAAAGAAATAATTAAAAAGCGCTGGTCTTCACTTTATCACAACTCTATTGAATGCAATGAGCGAAAAGAAGGAAGAGGGATCTGTCGTTAATGTCCTGCTTTTAAAAATTATGCCTTCAAAGGCTTAATCAGTGAAGGTATAAATTCAACCTGGACTTTATGTCCTTAAAGTGCTGGTGACAAGTTAACTCTTCCAAGAGTTGTTTGCAACTTAGAAGCACAATTCCTGAGCGGTGGGACTCCTTCCGCTCAAACTTGAGATGGTTGCTACACTTGGAGAAATGCAGGAAGCAGAGAGGGTTGTGACAGGATTCAAATGCATCCCAGAGAAGGACTGCCACTGCCTACTCTCTGACACCACAATTTCATCTCACAAAGGAATAATCACATTACAATCAGTACCTCTTCACAGAATCTAGTCTCCTCATAAAACCAACTCTGAAAACTCAATGAGAACTAGAAAAACAACAACAACAACAACAAACATCACTCACCAGAGTGCCTTGAGTCTCCCCTGAGAAGCGATGAAAGAGAAAACAACATTCATTTAATTATTTCCCCTGCAAATAAGATTATCTTCAGAATCCATTTGGCACTTTTCGAAAAAATTATTGTTTTGCTCTCTGCCTCCTGTATCAGAATATACATTTGGAGACAGATTCGGGCCATGAGACTCCGAACATTTAATAGCAACGAAAATAGGTCGAATTAAATTCATAATCGGAAGGCTGTTCGTTGATAATTGGAATCCTTGGTGATTACAGAATGCTACTGAAGTGCAGGGTACAACATAATTACATGCATTCAGGTTCGCTTTTACAGGAACATATAAAAGGATCCAGGCTCCTATTTTGCTTTGATGTCATATCATCATCATTAAGGACTCCAAAAAAAACTCCTGCTGATATCACTGTCTAGACTTTGGTTTTGTCTTTTTTTCAATGCAGTGCTGGTGTTTGAACACAGGTCCTTCACACAGAGGTACAGCCCCAGCCTTCTTGTTTCTATTATTTTGAGATGGTGTCATCTCAAGTGTCTATATTGCCCAGGCTGATGCTGAACTTGGCATCCTCCTGCCTCAGCCTCCCAGAATGCTGGGATATCGATAGGTTTGCAGCATCTGGTGTTTGAGACTTTGCAAGGCAGATCACAATCTTGGTTGCAAGTGCTGGCCTCTGCTGTTGAGACATAAAAGTAGCCACAGCCTAGGTGGTTCTTATTTCCAGTACTCTGGGAGGCTGAGGCAGGAGGATAACAAGTTCGAGCCCTGCCAGGGCAACTTAGCAACTTAGCAAGACCCACTCTCAAAATAAAAGGAGCCACAGCCTATAAATAAATCCATGGGTCTGAGCAGTGTTCATAAAACTGTGCAGATGGAGAACCGGAAGTTTTATTTTATATCATATTCATGTGACACGAAAGATTCTTCTTACGTTTGTTTTCCAATACATAAAATGCAAAGTGCATTCATATCTATGATTGCAGAATCCATTCATAAATACAGGTGATGTCTGAATTTTCACAGGGACCCCAGCTTTCCAAGACCCATCGTTAATGACAAGAATCTCCTTGTTGTATCTCAGTGGCAGAGCGCTTGCTCAACATGCTCGAGGGCCTGGGTTTCATCTTTAGCATTGCAAAACAGAAAGAAAAGCCATCTTTGCTTTGATTCTTCATTCCTCTAATGTGTGCTAATTGCAACAGAATTTTTTTTTTTTCTGGTACCGGGGATTGAACTCGGGACCTTGCGCTTGCGAGGCAGGCGCCGGAACCACTGAGCTAAATCCCCGGCCCTGCCACAGAATTTTTACATCGTATTTTTATGTTTTGCTATGTCAAGAGGAAAAAAAGATGTTGTGCGATGAAAAAAAAAAATAGGAAAGAAAAAAAATATGCCACACCAGAAAATGCTTTTTTTACAATACAGATTTGGGGACACATCTACTAAATAAGAATCTCCCAGGACAAGGAGTATGAATTTTTTAAAGCTTCCTTTGTGATGGATTGTAATACATTTAATTAATCTCCCTAAGAAATTAGCACGTACTTCGAATTACCAAAAGAAATCCTGGTCTGAAACCTAGCTCAGATGCAGCTACAGAGCAACTTCCAGGACCCATACACGGCTCCCGTTTCCTTGTGTAATAAATCACAATAATTCTGCATGGTTGCTCTCAGTTTCATGGCAGACAGCACACCTAGCAGCATGGAAGGAGTTTGTATGTCCGTACTGCGTACAGTGTGTCCTCTCTTTCTTTCATTCTACCTCTTCATAGGTACCCAGCAGACATGGAATCCAATGACTCTCAACCTAGAGTTTCTTTCTTTTTTTTTTTTTTTGCTTAAATTCTTTTATTGGTACATTTTAGGTGTACAATACATTTACATTTATCGTTGGGATCTTGTCCCTGTACATAATGCATCTTGGTTCTTATTTTTTCCCCATTCCCTGTGCACCCCTCACCCCTCCACCCTTCCCTATTTACATAGATTTCGTTTCCATTTTTTCCTTTTCTCATAATTTTTCCTTTCCCTTCTTTCCCTCCCACTTCCCCTACCCCTTTGGACCTTTTCTTCCTATTTCAAATTAGAGTTTCATGACCATCCCCAAACTGCCCCCAAAGCGGACGTCTCCTATAATGCTACAGGCAGCACTAACTCCTCCATTCAAAGGTTGGTCCCCATCCATAAAGGGCTCCACGAACCAACTGGCTTCGCCTTGGCCCTTGAAAGCAATCTCATTTGCCGAAATTACCGGGTAAAATTACTCCAGCAAGGCATTCGAGTCTCATTTTTGCAGAGCAGCTTATTCGGTTTGCGTTCTGTATGGTTTGCAAACATTTTAACAACTGTTTGTCCTCTGAATAGTTAATTTCAATGTCTCTCTGTAACATCCAGGGTTTGGCCCCATCCAAAATTTGCCCACATGGCAACGGATGTTCCTAGATGTTTTGGCCAGGCTGTCTCTAAGTCTAGTGTGCCCAGCAGCTGTGGTGAGATGGGACCCTTTTGTAATTTAGGGTTTTCACAGGCAAGTTTTTTCTTAAATTGAAGAATTGTTTGTATTTAAGAATTACTCTTTTCTTATTTTATTCTTGCCATAAATAATCGAAACATTCTTGACGGGGAGTCAGTACATGTACACTTTGCAACATGGCATCTTGATCCTTTCTTTCTTTTTCTCTTTTCTCTCCCCTCCTTTCTCTTCCCCAGATTCTTTTCCCTTCTCCACAAAGTCTTCCTCCCTCCATCTTATCACCCATCTTTCACTTTGCCCTTTATTTACACTTTGGGTTTCTCACACAAGAGAAACCATGTGGGATTTAACTGGAGCGTCTGGTTTATCTCACTTAGCATTGTGACCTCTAGGTGCATCCACTTTCCTACACAGGTCCCAAATGGAGTGCTACTGGGTGATGTGCGTTCTTCACTTTGGAGTTTATGGCATCAGCCAAACTCAAGGCTCGTGAGCTTCCGTGTGTTAATTGTGCAGCATACAGTGAGTAGCAGAGACTCAAGGGTATAGGCACTCATTTCTTTAGACTGTCTTTTTTGTGCACAGATGGAAATGGGGCATTTGGGATGATACGGTCTTGGCATACAGGGATGATATAGTCTCTGTGTTTTGTACGTAATACACAAGACAACTGCATTCATACTTTTCTACCAAACTAAGCAGAAGTTATTCTACTTCAAATGAATGACTTGATTAACATCTTAGAGCAATGATGGGAAAAGTTTTTTTTTCTTTCTTTTTATTTTATGTTTTTACATTCTATTGTTGAGATTTCAGAAAGAAATGGGAAGAGATGCCCAGGTATACAAAGAGCTCGTGATGCCAATCTAGAGATAAAAAAATTTTTAAATCGGCTTCTTCCTGGAGGCTTTTATATTTCAGATTCCCAAGTATAGCTGTGATTTGTTTTCTTTATCCCGTCACCATCAAATCAAAAGTTTTCTAAAAGATGTCACACACTGAGTTGGAAAGTTGTTGAACAGGAGAAAAAAAGAGAAACAAGCCAGACTGACTCAACCCTGTATTAATGCTGGGGCAAAATTGAGGCTGACTTTAATGGCTGAACAAAATTGATTGTTCAATTTCAAGGTCGACCAAAACAAATCAAGGGAGCTTTCTATTCAGATAACTGCAGACCTATTAGGACGTCCAATCTACTTCTCTAAAAGAAAAAAAGAAAAACTCCAATCTCTGACTTTACCAGAAGTAAAAAAAAAACCAACCCTGTAGATTCTCTTTCTTTGATATTAGGAAAAAACTCACATTATCTTTTAGGATTATCTTTCTGTTGGTGCACATGCATTTGCTGACAGATGAGCACCTGATTATTTCAAGGTGTGCTTTAGCAAGGAAACACTTGGGTTGTGAGATGAGAATCTGAGAAATAATTTGTCTTTTCATTCTCATTTTCCAAATGGAAGGAAAAAAAAACTCTCAGGGAAGACATCTTTCCAAATGGGCCTATTTAGTCACTTGTTTATTAACCCTTTCAAGAAACGTTGCTGTACAAAAATATAAATTTCCGTCTTACGAATGAGCTCTATTCCCGGAGAATATTCGAAAGTCAGGTTTGTTTGTGAGTCCAACAAAGTGAGTCTTACGCACCTTTGACCCAAATGTACAACGTTTGCTGTTTTTGTTTTTGTTTTGGTACTGGGGGTGGAACTCAGGACCTTGCACTTGCAAGGCAGGCGGAGGAACCACTGAGCTAAATCCCCGGCCCACAAATGAACAATGTGAAGCATAAAAATCCAAACAGACGCAAAAACACAGCAAGTCTCCAAGTGTACTTCACTGCTGTCCGCTATCACACTGTGCAAGGAGCGCACAGCAGCAGGACTGCCACAACGTTGGTCCAGCAGACACGGGAGCTACCTTCGTGACTTGTTTGCATCTACAAAAGTTCCTAATGTTAGGTCCACTTGGTTCTGTGAAAGTTCGCAACTTGAATGTTGCTAAGTCAGGGACTTACTGTACAGGAAACATGGTAACCCTCAGAGAGACCTGCAAACGTTAAAATCCAGTTGGTCCCTGGTGACCATTCAGGCTTTTGGATACTGTTGTCTTTAGTTTGATTCTCCTGGTTCCCCGTTCTTACACTTCCTCGACATCAGTGGGATTCACACAGTTGGAATCCGAGATCAGAGGCCGCCAGTTCCACCAGACAGGTAGTAACAAAAGCTCAGACAGCCTAAGTTTTTACCAACTAAAACAACCCGCGTGCAGTAGGAGGCAATTCTGAAACTTGAGGTCAAGGTGAAATGCAACCTCTAAGGGGGATGCCGATTTTAGAATGAAGGTCTCCTTCTTAAAATAATTGAAATACAGAGACTGATTGTTGACTCTGAGCCCACGAGTTGCAAGAGAGCGAAATGGGATCCTCCTAGTGCAAAAGTGTGGTTCCAGCACGTTCTCCTACACCCTGAAATAAACTCACACACGGCCCACTTGCAACCCGACTATACAAATTGTCCCACCAAAAGCTTGTGAACAAGCACACGATTCACTGTGATTCTACAGGGTTAGATCATCAGCATTAAAAATAATCCGGAAGAAATCTTAGTATAGTTTTTTTTTTTTAACCATCATAGTGTGTTTATGGCCAGCTCTCTGCATTCTATCCTCAGCAGAACTGTTAGCCATGCCTCATGAATCACAGGTTAATGAGAACGCATTTAAAGAAATCATAAGCTCGCCAATATCACCTGGGAAAAGATGTCTTTCCAATATCCCCAGCTGAAAAGCCAACAGTTTTGTGCAATTTCTTTAAAAAAATACATGTTATGTAATTTTCATAAATGTTTCAAAGCATCAAACTCGAACAACAAAACACTCAGACTACCTGACTTTGAATTAACCTCGGACAAGTAAGAGCTGCCAGTCTGGGGGAAAGCCTGAGTATTCATGGAGAGACATCCTACATTTTAACCTCCCTGCACCTGTGGGTAAGAAATCAATTCTATACATGTCTATAGTTCAACAAACTGTTTCTTGATTGTCTTTTTTTCCCTCCTTATTTTTATTAAAATGTCTAATTCTATAAACAGAAGCAGCAGATATTTGAAGACCTGGATCTTAAAAGATTTTGCTAAACCCAGTAGAAATGTGGCATCACCACACTAAATCCTGTCAAAGGCTGAGATAGGTATTTCAAGTCTTCTCCTTCAATAATATCAACAAAAACTCCTATAAAATTCACAGAGGGAAATTGGCTTTGACTTTTGTATGAATGATACTTTCATAGAACATCAGTTTAGGATCATCAAAAAACAATTTAGTCAATTTCCCTTTACACGACACAATACAAAATATTTTCTTGATGACTTTAACTGAGTCAGAACATCTACTGTCAGTGGATGTGATTGATTCTCAGTTGGGGAGTAAGTCTGACTTTCTGTATTTCTTCTATCGGATCATGGTGATAAGTGGCGGTTGTTCTAATCTTTGGTTACAGGGAGCTTTTGTGGACCAAGAACACATAATGCATGCACTTTGTTTATCGCCGATTTTGTTGAAGTAAAAAACTTCTCTGGAAAGTTATAAAATCTTTTAAATAATGTGAGTAAAATAAGTAAAAGCTATAAACTGTAGTAACATATTACCTAAGTACTTCGAAATATCAAGCTATCGCCAATCGCTTTACCCAAAGATTATATCTTAAAACCCTTGCCTAAAACTTAAATTTCTGTTATAATTTTCTTATGTTCACCCCAGATCATAAGGACCAAGCCCTATCTTTTCCAAAGAGGGTAGCTGCCCGCCATACCAGCATTATAAGCAAAACTTAAAAATTTTATTTCACATTTTTCCAAAGAAGTTTTGAAAGGTGTAAGTTTGAATTGTTACTAAAGGTATAAATACTAAAAGTAGGTCCATGTCATAATGGCCAGAAAGCTTGATGTCTTTGAAAAGGATCAGATTCCATATTGTGTGGTTTCACTTATATAAGAAATCAAAAACATAAATAAAAAGGAAATAAAAGATAGATAATAAAAATAGGGAGCTAGATCTTTTGCAAATGGAAGATGGAAGGAGGGGGAGGGAGGGAAGAAAAGAAGATGAAAAAAGAATTCAGATGTGTTGGTACATGTATCAATTCCACACAAGGGACGTCATCATTATGTACAAGAAACATGTACTAATAAAATATTAAAAATCAAAACACATAAAAGTAAGGGCAGATCCATATTTAGAAAACAGGTTAAATGGCCTTTCACTAGCTAGCCACAGGAACCTCATGATTTTACGTGAAATAATAAGCTAAGTGGAAGAAGACGAATTTTAGGAAATCCTGTCAGACACAAACTGTCCATAAGTTTTTCATATGCAGATCACAGATGTTTTGTAATTCGCATCTTTAACAAATAGATACCGAATTTTCCTATCATTGCTCCCTCAGGAGTACAATAAGATCATATTATGCAGCATTTAAATGGTGCTAAGCATTAGCAGTAATGTGGATATGACTGAAAGTTTACAGACGATGTACATAGGTTGATGCAAATACTACATCATGTTATACAAAGGCTACTCACAAACACATTCTCTCATCACTACAGTGTTTCTTGGGAGCTGATCCTTCACTCTCCATGAGACTGGCTAGCTCACCTGCTATCTTTCAGTTGGTTAAAGATCTCAGACTCTTCCTAGTTCTATGAACTGCATGGATATATATCATTTAAATGCTTGAAAAGATCAAAGCCATCACCAAACTTAACGCCTCTCTGGTAAGTATGGCATACAAAACCCCATGCTCTAAACTCATCAGTACAGTTACTCATTGATGGATCCATAGCTGAGTGGACTATAAAGGGATAAGACCAGTCACAGGAAGTGGCTCACCAGGGCTGCATTTGTGAGGTATACATTCTGCTGCCCATTCTCTTCCTCTCTGCCTCTCTTTCTGTTTCTTCTGCACCCCAGTAACCATAGCTAGCAGCTTTCCTCCACCATCACTTCTCTCCCTTGGAACCAGCCAACCATGGACTGAAAGTCCTGGAACCATGAGCCTAAATAAGCCCTTTATCCATTAAGTTGCTTTTCTCAGGTATTCTGCCACAGTCATGGAAAGCTAACCAACGCATAGGGAGAATTATTCTCTTTTCCCAGTCTGCAAACTATGCAAACTTTCTTGTACAGTTATTGCAGTACAAAAATAGAGCAAGGGCCTCTATTTTCAGCCCTGTAGGAATGAGACCTTCAAAGAAGGTCTCCTAACACAATTGACTTTGGGAACATCAAGTGTACGAGAAACCCAGAACATTCTATGGATTTTGCACAAGCAGAAGCTATGACTGAAGAAAATCAATATTCTCTGGCTCTTTTTTACTGATATTATTGATCTTTGCTCTTGGTGAATATCCTGCATGGGAGCTAAAATTTGTAAGGAACGAATCCTGGTCCTTTCTCTTGCTTAAAGTCCTACCAATGATTGTTTGTTCATGGAAATTTGAGAAACGATTTTAGCACTGAATCTTTACAAGGGGTGTTCAAACTATGTACTGTGTAATTTTACAAAACTTACAGTAAAAGACACATTGCTGTTGATCCCCCTCGATACCCCACCTTCACTTATCCCATGTTTCTTGCCACTTTCTGCAGAATTTCTGCAAGTCCTCTTTCCTCAGTGTCTTTACAGATTGTGATAAAAAAAAAAAAATTCAGTGTGGAGCCGGGGATTTAGCTCAGTGGTTCCGCTGCTTGCCTTGCAAGCACAAGGTCCTGAGTTCGATCCCTGGTACTTAAAAAAAAAAAAAAAAAAAAAAAAAATCAGTGAATGTTGCTGCTGACTGCCATCCCATGGAAAAGGAAAACATGAAGATGTGTCCTCATCCACCTTATTTGCAGATTTGACAGCATGAGACTTCTGGCTCTTCCTCAAAGTCATCAAGACCATGAAGGATCATTTTTAATGACTCGGGACATGGAGGGAACCATGACGGTACAACTAAAGATTCCCAGAAAAGAGGACTTCCAGAACCGCTTCAGAAAGTGGCAAGAAGAACAGGATCCGTGTGTCTGAGCAGACGGGGTGCTTTGAGGGAGGTGAATGAGAGCATGTCTTTCACCGTAACAAGTTTTCCTGAGTGTGAACAGACGCTGTGTTTGATGACGTAGCTCTTATTCCACAAATTGAGGAAGTAGAGACTCTTGGGGATTCCAGGGACTTCAGCTCCCCCCCCCCCCGGAGCAAGGTCAGTAGGGGCAGAGAAACTGAAGACGAGTAGTTTCATTCTTCCGGGTTCAAAGATTTTCCAAACCAGGTCTAAGAGTGGGATTTGTATTTTTAGCTTGTTCACCAATGCTTTTCAAATCAAAAGGTCAGGGCCACTTGTTGAAAAAAAAAGAGGGAGAAGAGATTGGGAGAATCAGAATACCTTGCATGAGCAAACGAGTTACATTCCTTAGGAGTCTACTATGTGTAAATAATTAAATATCACTGATCTTTCTTCATTAAGTTTATTGGTACATTTTAGGTGTACAATATGCTGGCATTCATCATTGGGATCTTGTACCTTTACACGATGTATCCTGGTTCTTATTTTTCCCCATTCCCCTGCCCTCCCTTCAACCCCTCTATCCCTCCCTATTATAAAGATTTTGCTTCCATTTTTTCCTTTTTTCGTATTTTTCCCTTTCCATTTTTTCCTTTCCTCTTCCCCTCCTACTCCCTCTTCCCCTTTGGACCTTTTCTTCCACATTATTTCACATTAGCTATTATATATTTTGATCCTTACTTACACTTTTGTTTTTTCACATCAGAGAAACTATTTGCTATTTACACATGTGTGTCCCATTTATTTCCCTTATGCACACCCATGTTTATAGGGGCACAGTTTGTAATACCTAAATCTCGGAAACAAGCCCAATTGCCCAACAACTGGTGGCTGGATAAAGATGTGTGTGTGTGCTTTTTTTTTTTTTTTGAAACATGGAGTACTGCTCAGCCACCACTGATTTTATCTGCAAAAAAATGGATGCAAAACTAAATATTTCATTGGGTCTGTACAACATGGTAGTTAAAATGTCATTATCTAACTCTGGAGGTAGAGGTAGGTGGATCTCCAGTTTGATCCTGGCATAAGCAACTTACTGACTTAGAGAAACACTGTCTCAAAAAAAAAAAAAGATATTGTCATGTACCGCCGTGAGACCCACTATAAATTATATCTGAGTGTGGAAAATTATTGAAGGGGAAAATGATTCAATTATGAATCCAGTATTTCCTATCTTTCCTCCCTTTTTAAAAATTCTCTCTCTTCCTTCCTCTTCTTCTTTTCTTTCCTTTTTCTTTAATTTTTCCTCACTTCTTTTTTTATTCCTACCTTCTTTTCTTCCTACACACTCATTAATCCCCCTTTACAGTGGTGCACTCTCCCCTGACTTAGCTTCTAAGCCTGTGCTAAATGTTTGTCCCCAACGAGAAGTGAAAAGAGCTCGTCCTGGATGAAGAAGGTGGTCCAAGAGAAGCTCCAGTTGAGGAAGGGGTCATCAGAAAAAGAATTCTCCCCCTTTGACAAGGCAGGCAAGGTACAGACCGAGGTCTGAGAGGAGAGACTGTCTGCAGAGTAGAGAAAGCCCAGTTGCCTGGACACACACAGGTCTACTTCTATGATATCAAATATCAGCTCAGCAAGACCAAAAGCCTCCTGGGTTGCAGCCAGCTGCTGGGTTTTGAGCAACTTTTGTGTTGGTGCAGAACACACAGATGGAGGGATGGAAATTCCTTTAAAAGCAGCTCTTCTGTAATGTTACAATTGCTCTTTTTTGGTGCTGGGGAAGCAGCGAAGTTTATCTGAAGGATATCCACTTGTTGTTAAGACGCCACTTACAGAAAAAGATCAAGATATACTAAAAAGGTATTAGGTACATCATTGCAATACCTTGTGTATGTTGGAATAAGTTATATCTCAGCATATAAAATGATACAATAGTTGTCGATAGCCTAAGGAATATCAGGATGGCTAAGGGGCCATCAATAGATGAATGGATAATAAAAAAGCAGCACCTAGCAGGGCTTGGTGGGACACTTAATTAATCTCAGCACTCAATGTAGAGGTGAGGGGAGTAAAGTAGGAGGACCACAAGTTCTAGCCCAACCTGGACAACTTAAGAAGAACCTGTCTCAAAATAAAAAGATGGCTAGAGATGTAGCTCAGTGTGAAGGTCCTGCATTCAATCCTTGGTACTGCAAAAATATGTGGTAGATGCATGCAGGGGAATTTATTCAGCCTTAAAACAATGAGGTCCAAAATATGTAGCAACACAATGAACCTGGAGGACAGAAGGTTAAGTGAAAAGATCCAGACCCAAGAAGACAAATACAGTGTGATTGGACTCACCTGTGGAATCTAAACACAAATCATTTTTATGTTTTTAACTGGCCACCTTGGAACAAGTATTCCTTTGTATTACTGGGATTTTCTTTCTAGGTGGTCCCGTCAAAGATGATCCATGCCCATTTCCTAGTGCAGACAGTTGGTTTGCATTCCTCTCACATTTGCAAGATGGTCAGAAAAATAAGCAGAGTCAGTTAATCACGCTGATTGTGTGTGCTGGAAACCTGAAGATTTTGACAGTGGTGCCCATCCGCTTTCCATCTGTGTGACAAAACAACTTAAAGGAGGAACGGTTTACTTGGCTCGTGGCTTCAGAGGTGTCAGTGCATGGTGGGTGAGCTGGCTCCATTGTTTCTGGGCCTGAGGTGAGACAGGTATATCATGGCAGCGGAAAGATGTGGACCAAAGCTTCTCAGATCATGGTGCATGAGAGGAGGAGAAGGTCAGAAGAAGAGACTGCCTCCCGCAATCCCCTTCGAGGGACACCTGGAAGGACCTGCTCTCTACCACCAGTCGCACCTCTCCAAGGTGCCACTGACGGTCAAGAGCACCTTTGACAGGGGAGCCTTTGGAGCGTGCTTAAGATCTGAGCCATAAAAATGATATACATTAGGGTTGTTTTTATCTGAGACATCTACTGTTTCCTCCTTTCCTTCCTCCTTTCCTTCTCTGCTTCCTGCTGTCACTTTCCTCCCTCCATCCCTTCCTTCCTTGCTTCTTTCCTTCCTTCCATCTTGCTTGCCTTTCTCCCTTTCTTCCTTTCTATCTGTGGATCTGTGAATTTCTATCTATCTATCTATCTATCTATCTATCTATCTATCTATCTACTATCATCTATCTTGTGTGGTATTGGGGATTAAACCCCAAAGAGTTTCTTGCTAAATCAACACATAGCTCAGACTTGCTCTGATTTGTCATCCTCCTGCCTCCGCCTCCCAGAGTGCTGAGATTATAGGTGTCAGCCTCCCTTGGGGCCTAGCTAACCTTTTCATGTGATTTTCTAAAAATCCCATTACCTCTCTTAATAGGTCAATCTAAATTTATGGAAAAAACAGAAAGAATTTCTCCAAAGAAGAGTGATATTTATTTGTGAAGAGCCAACAATGGAACATGTGTCAATGAAACTATGGGTGTTCTCAAAGATGTTGAAGCAAGGGGGAGTTTGTAAAGGCAACGAGTGCAGAGGAGTACATCAGATACTTTAGAGCAACAATCCTGGGCCACAGAGATTCATAATTACAATGGCACCAGGACATGTTTGAAGAAATGCTGTCCTGGGTGAGGCTGTGGTGACGACCATATGGTCTTTGGGTTCTGAGAGAGTTATTTTTGTGATAGTTGCCGTCACAAAATCATATTTAAAAGCCCTCTTGGCTTCATCTATTGATTTTTATTTATTTGACACAAATGACTCCATGTTGATTCTGACACATTTCACAGTTGTTTGACAGATTCTAGGAGGCTGGTGATATTCAGATACCTATTAAACCTCACTTGCACTGGTCTTCTATGTAGTCTAATAGAGATGAGAATTCCAACATTGAAAAATAAGATGACTTATATAAATAGATACATGAACGTCCTCTATCTCCAGAAAACCTTGTCATTTTCTAAATTTAGCAATCAGCCCAATTTACAAAATGAAAATAAGACTCAGGAAAACGAGACCAAATTGAACTTGTGTGTTGTGCTGACAGTGTGAAACTAACATTTATTAAAGGAGGCATTGGGGCATATACACAGATGGAACTTATAATCTAGTGGAGAAGATGTGCATCCACACACACACACACACACACAAACACACACTCACTCAGATTACTGTCATGAGAAGTGAACAAATTAAGAGCTGTTAGAAGGTCTAGGGGCTTGGAGAGCAGGGGCAGTGGACGTCACCACTCCCAGCCCTGGAAGGACAAATAATATTTCTTAGGGAGGGTTTTTGGAGAAATAAGCTCATGGGCGGAAGTGGCACTGATGTAACTTGGAAGAATATCTCAGAGACTACAGGTCAACCAGGGAAGGTGAAGGAACACGAGGAACGTCGAGACAGTGGCAGTGCGTGACCAGCCAACCAAAGGTTAGCTTCGTGGCAGGTGTCTGTGAACACCCTCAACCTTCATCTGAACCCAGGGTCATGAGTATTACCAAGGGCAGAGGGACCATTTCACTCATCATAATGAAAAAGGAATCTTCATGCAGATATTCTGCGGGAGAATGTGGATAGCTAAACATTCTATGAAGCACCTATAGCTGTTTACTACATGGATGCAAAAAACTTCCATGGTAACTCCAGAGAGAATCATTACCAGGGACAGTTTTTAGTGTGGTACAGATGGAAAGATGGGGCATGCTTCTTCTTTTTTTTTTTTTAATTCATCATTGTTTTAGAGTGAAGGTTCTCCATAAGGGCTATTTTCATCTCCAATAGACACCGAGGGTCATCTAAAGATATCTTTGGTGGGACATAGCATAGGCCGGTAGTGGTACTAGCATTGAATGGGTGGAGTCCACAGATGTTCTTCCACATTCTCATCTACTCAGGACACTGAGGGAACAGAGAACAAAGTAACCACAAACACCACTAGACTTTAGGTAAAGAAGCTTGACTGAAAATCTTTTCATATGTACAAATATATGGTGAACTTTTAAATTAAAAGAATTATTGCAGTGAAAGACACATTGCCCTGAATCTCCATCAATATCCCACCTCTCACTTTGAACACACTTATCCTATGGTTCATGCCACTTTCTGAAGCAGTTCTGGAAGTCCTCTTTCCTGAATGGCTTTAATTGCACTGTTCTGGCTGCCTCCGTGTCCTGAAAAGATTAAAAATGTTGATTATTTTGACCCTGTGAAGGAGGCAGAAGTCACATGGTGCTGGCACTGATAAATAAGCTAGATGAAGTCACAGCTTACAAGCCTGCCTTTCTGTTGGAAGGCACTAGGCAGCAACATTCACTGTATTTTTGATGACAACTTGTAAAGACACTCGCGAAAGAAGACTTCCAGAACTGCTGCAGAAAGTGTCAAGAACAATGGGACAAGAGTGCTTGAGGCAAGGGGGAGTACATTGAGAGGGATTGATAGTAATGTGTGGTTTACAGTAGTACATTGGCTAAAAAAATTTAAACAGTCACAATATATTTTGATCACCTTTTCTACATACCTCAACAAATTATAACTTGCAGGCTATTAGTCCTAAAAACTTGGATAATATTTCTCTCCCACACTGCTGAGCACACAGAAGCATGGGTAGAAGACAGCTCTGCTAATCCTTTGCACTGTGGGTGACAGTTAAATAATTCTCACCCCAAATAGAGAAATTCTATTTGGCTGGATGCAGAAAAAAAATAGATTTGGTCGTCAAATACCTCTTGCCGTTTAATTTGATACCTTTTGGAAGATTTTATGGGCTAATGATGGATGTTTTGTTTTGTTTTTTTTCTTTTAGTTCTTTCTTCAATGTTGCGTTTGGGAATGCTGTAGCTGTAATCCTTCAATGGTTACAATACTCATGTTTATTCAAGTTAGTTAACTTTCTTTCAACTTCCTATCTATTGTACCTTTTATGCGACATTTATTCACTTCCATCCATCCATTGATCCATCCATCCATCCATGTACACATTCATATGTACTAAAGTAATATTTGTTGTCTTCCACCTCATGAAAGTTTAAAATCACGTCTATTTCATGTCTCAAAGCTTATGTGCATCAGAACTTAAAGAAGATTCCAGTTGTGTTCTCTGCTTTGAAGTTCCTTATAAGCAGGGATCTCCTTACCAGGCAAGACTGAGGATTCTCATTAGAGGATTCTTTGGGGAAATATACACAAGCTCATTTGGATGTTGGTGGGATTTCGTTTCCCACAGGCTGTTTTCCTGAGGACTTCAACTCTCCATTGACTATTCACCAATAACATTATCAGCTTCTCGGTATGGGACTTTCTCAACGTGGAAAGTCAGTACAATCAAGTCAGCCAGAGACAGAGCCAGCTCCCAAGGTGGAAGTCACCATCCTCATCTTCAAAGCACACGTGTGACCTCCCTTCAAATTTGAGACACTGTGTTGGTTAAAACCAAGTTAATCTAGGTAGAGATAGCCAATGGGTTGATTTTGCCGCAGTGTGGAACTTAAGTCTCCCCAAAGTCCATGTGTTAAAGGCTAGCTTCCCAGCATGGCGGGAGATACTGGAATCTTCAAGACCTGGTATCCAGTGAGAGGTCATTAGCTCATGGGGGTCTCGCTCTCTACAAAGATACTGCAGTCCCATTCCAATTGTTTTTTCCCCCTCTGTTCAGCTTCCTGTCAATGAAGTGAGTGGCTTTGGTTTGCCATATGCTCTTCCTATAATGTTCCTCCCCACCAAAGTAAAAGGGACAATTAGCCATAGATTGGCACCTCCAGAACTGTGAGCCAAAATATTGTTTTTGTTTTAGAAGTTGATTATCACGAGTACCTGTTATACTGAAAGAAAACTAACATAAAAATTTAGCATATACATATATGTAAATTATGGTACATGCCAAATATCATTCATATATAATCTTTAAAATTTTACATATATATTATGGCTCATACCATTATTTATTTCTAGCTTCATGTTGACACAGTATAATGAAATTGATACTAATTTAAAAAAAAATCTGAGGCAGGCATTGTAGTACACATGATATTCCCCATGTCATGGGAGACTGAGGCAGGATGACTGGAAGTTAGAGCCAAGCCTAGACAAAATGGCAAGACCCTACCTCTAAACTCAAAGGAAAAAAAAACTTAAAAAGAGGTAGGGACATAGCTTGAGGTAAAGGCCCTTGGTTTAGTCCCCATTTCCCATGAATATTTTTCCATTTTTACCATTTAAAACTTCTCTATTAATAAGCTTTATCTTTAGAACATTTGCGGAATAACTGAAAAATTCTGAAGCTAGTACAGACGGGGGTATGCACCCTACACATGGGGCCTATGTATGATTAACATCTCCTATTCACTGTACTATGTGTACTACAATCCACAAGTGACTATTGTCGTTTTATCCTCGAGTGAAATCTGTACTTGTACTCTGAAATTTGTTACCTCATCTCATTGCTGTTGTCCAATTTCCCTCTGAAATACCACAGTGCACATCCCAATCATATTTCCTCAGGCTTCTCGGGCTGTGAAATTTTCACCAGCTTTGATTCTCATGCCTTGAGTGATTTGAGAAAGGAGAAATGGCCATTTCTTGAGGAGAATATTCCTCATTTAGGATTTGTCATATTTTTTCTCATGATAAACTGGGGCTATGTGAGTTTTGAGGGGGAAAAAAGTCCACCGAGATGAAGTACTATTTCCACCACCAGAGCAATGCTTCCTACCCACAACACAGCTTCTCCATATTGATGTTGACCATCATTTAGCGAAGTTGTGTTTGGTAGATTTCTCCACCATAAACTAGCTCATATTTTGCCCTTTCCATATTAGTCAGTTTTCTATCATTGTGACCAATTACCTGACATCCACAGCTTAAAGGAGAAGAGGTTTTGTTGTGACTGTGGTTGCAGAGGCTTCAGTCCATGGTTGGCTGGCTCCAAGGCAGAAACATCATGGCAGACAGGCATGGCGGAGGAAAGCTGCTCACCTCATGGTAGTCAGAAAACAGAGATAGTAGGGGGAAAAATCAGACAGGAAGGAGCTGGGGATGAAATAATCTCCTTAAAAGGCACACCCCCTCCTCAAGCACCTACTTCCTCCAACAGATCTCCACCTCCTACAGCCCACTCAGCTGTGAGTTCACCAATGGCTTATTATGAGGTCAGCATGCTCATAATCCACTCACTTCTCTAGGCCCCACTTCTGAACATGGCTGCAGTGGACCTCAAGACCTCTCAGTACAGGGGCTCCTGTCTCCCCCTCAGCTTCCTGGTCCCCATGGTAGGAGCAGCTTTCCCTGCCTAGATATTTCCACTACATCTTTTCTGCTTTGAAACTAGCTGACCAAGAGCTGAAACTGAGAGTCAATAAAGCTCTCCTCCTTTAAATCGTGTGTGTGGTATTGTGTCTCATAGACCAGAAAGTGAAGAAGACAACTGTGTTGGTTATTTTAGTGCTCAAGTTTGGTCCCTCCTTGGCCATTGAGAGCTTGTTTGGCTAACCTACATGTCCTTTGGACACGTACCTAGTAATGCACTATGTTTTCCTTTATTTCTTTTGTTGGTTTGATGGGATTATAAAATCCTCTCTACCATGATATATAGATATGGATGTAGATATATGAAAATATATAATGTAAATGTAGATCTCTTTCAATATATCTCTGTAGATATTCATAGCTCTGTCATTTTCATCTGTCTCTATTTCTATGTGATACAGAGGAATTTTATCTTCCCAGAGTGGTTGGTAATAGAGATATATAGATATTCATATGGAGAAAGATTCCCAGTATGATTAATTATATATACATATATATCCATATGAAGAAAGATATAGTGATATATCTATTAAACGGGCCTCTATCTATATGTATCTACTTATTTATCAGCAACTACTGCATATAATTATCTATCTACATCTATCTGTCCATGTATCATCTACTTACCTCTATGTACATACCTACACCTATCTATATCTAATATCCACACTTATCCTTTATCTATATCTCTTATCTATTAATTATCCACCTACATCTACCTACCATCATCTGTCTATCCATTTATCTATCTCTATCTATTTGTCTCAATAATGTGAAAGATCCTATTAATTCAGAGAAAGGAGATTCTATGTGGTTTTTCTACCATCATTTTAAAGTATAGTACATATTGTTGTTTATCAAAGGGATATAGTTATTTTCAAAGATTTTTCATTAAAACGTCTCAGGCAATAACGCTGGGAATGTCACTCCAAAATGTCATTTAGAAATGAGCTCTAACTATTTTGGACCTCTTGTTTGGGATTCAACGTCCTTGGTTTTCTTACTAAAGCAACATTTAATGGATTTCTCATCATCCATGAATTTAGGGAAATCATGGAGCTTGACTACTTTTTAAAAACCAAGGCCATTTAAAAGTCATTTAGGCTAATCATGCCTGGTGATGAAATAATAACCAAGGACAGGATTTAAAATAATCAGACAGAAAGCCAGCAGAGAACAGGTCTTGCTGCAGTTTGTGTGTGTTACATAATTAATAGTATTTTATGGGTTTAAGCTAACAAAAGTTAAAGGGCCATGTCTTTATCACACTAGGAGAAGACTGATACCCACAAGGACAGCATCGTTCCCATTTCTCAGATGCAAAGGTTGGATTAGGGAAACACACGACTTCCTATTGGAAAATAAGAACTCTAACCTTAATATAAACTTTAACCTATTTCCTTAAAGTTTATTAAGCTTTATAAAATATGGCACTAATGGGAGTTGACTAGATCCACTCCATATCTCCTCCACCTGAACTCTTTTATTCACGTATAAGAAAAGTACATACATTAGTCAGAGAAAACCTCACTGAATTGATTGGCGTTAATTTGAAATTCATGATAATTCAACACCAGGTGGTTCGGAGTTTACTTTGTATCACTGAAAGAAAAAAGTATATTTAGCAACTGTGGAGTCTCAAGTAAGATGGAATGGAATTTGCTAGGCCAGAAGAGAACAAATATTTCCAGACTCTTCAGTAGATTTGTCTTATTCAACCCATGTTATTGATAATTATATATTTTAATCTAGTTATTAGAATGGGGAATAACACTACTCAAATATTTCCTCATAAATTGAATATGCTATGTACTCTAGTTACATCAGCTATATCTACCATGCATTGTATACAGATATAGACATAATTTAAGGGTCATTCCATACCCTATCCCCTCTCAAATGTATTAAACTTCATCTTCTGAAATTCAAGTCTTACATAAGTATGACCATCCAGGGCATTTTATCATCAACATGCTGGACAGATATGTTTTTCTTTTACCCAAGGCTGTGTGGACAATTGTAAATGAAAGCAAGAAACACCATAAATAAACTCACAGGTAAGTAAAAAGAAAACAGAACAGTTCTGATAAGAGCCACGAGTAAAGAGTCTCACAATTAGATATTTGAGGCCAAAAACTGTGTTTTTTTATCCAACCTTGATATTTTGCAGAGCACTTGGAATCAGCAACAATTCTCAGATTCAGTTCTACAGAATAAATGAATTTTAAACAATGGTCAGGAAATGATACTTAAAAATACCCTCCCTTGACCCCACTACTTCTAGGGGGATTGGTCCTATTATTTTCCCTCTTCTGTATAAGACTGAAATTAGAGTTTTAACTTCCTCATCACAATCCTACTTATGAATTATCAGGAGGTATTCTACGTAATTTTGAGGAAAAATCATTTCACAATTAAATTATGATTAGGCCTATTCTTCGTGCCTGCAAGCCGGCTATGACATGCAGAAACATAACTTTGTTTTTGCCTCTGGTCACAGCTGAGACCTCAATGGTCCCGTGATTCTGTGATGCTCAAGGGCAAGATGACATCAGCTGAAGACATCCTGGTTCCTTGAGAACTAAGTAGTAAGAGAAAGGTTTCACCTGGGGAGGGAAAAATTTCTTATCAGCTTAACTCATCCCACCTTTTGTTGTAAGCGCTTCTTTGCTCATCTTACCATCTACAATCCACGTAAGATCCTCATCAGCATAAGACCCTCATGGTCCTAGGATTCCTGCCACCCTCCAAGTCATCTTCCACTTCCTCAAATTATAAGATCTTTGTATATTTAAGATATCTTCATCCCCTGAGATATCTGTTACTCACTTTGAACCCAATAAATAGTGACAAGATCAAGGTGCCTTCATCTTTGCTTCATAGAGCAGCACTGATCAGGCCAGAACTCAGCTTCTTCTCTGTTTCATTTCCTGTCTTTATTTTTAAATTCACCTCATACTGTCCTGACTCACAGGAGAGCAGGGGTTTTGGTAGCATCCCTTTTCCCTGTTGCCTACAATGCATCAAGGTAAATACTTACCTGAAGGTTGTCAATGAAGTATAGACTCTAACATGCAAAAGCCTTCTCCCCTCTGCTTTAAATCCCAGATCTGACACCTTTCTACTCTTCACTGAGTTAAAAGTCCTTCCTTGAAATACATACTGTGCTTTCTTGTACCAAGTCTTTTCCTAATGGTTGTATTTTTCTTGTTGCCATCTAGATCCTGGTCCATGTGGCACCACCCCAATTTTTAATCTACCACTGTCTTTCTTCTGCCTAATATTTTTATGCGACATATTCATGAAGTGTGCTCTCAGATCTGCGTATCCCACTCTATGCTCCTATAGAAGCCAAATGTTATTCATCCCAGAACCCAAAATCTGTACATAATTTGCATTACTACAAAGCACTAGCATATCAAGCGAAAATCTCCTTTTTTCCAGTGGTAAATTTTCCTTTGACTGAGTGCATTATAATTCACTCCAGCGTCCTATTTTTCAACACCAAAGAAATCTTCTAATCTCTCCCTGTTGTAGCAAAGTAATGTGTTTTCAATCAGCTCTTACGATTTCAAATTTTGTAATTACTACAGAGGTCACAGTCAAATATTTTCTTTTAAATTTTCACTATGACTGCCCTAGTATATATAGATGTTGCAGAAACTCACTGTCCTCATCCCACAAGGTCCCTGCCCTGAAGCCATCCTTTAAATTGCCTCAGAGGAAACACCCTTAAAGTTGAACCCTGCTACCATTTTGCTCCAGATGAGTCTCAAATAAGTCACCTGCACTTCCTTGAATTTTCATCACTTCCCATAGTTCCATCAGTCCTGCCTCTGACTCTTTTGTGTGTGTGTGTGTGTGTGTGTGTTCTCTGTGTCTCTGATCCTATCAGCAACTTTCCAACGACAATATTTTCAGAGATCAATTTCCTATCTGTGCTACTCTCATTTGACAAAGTAGCCTTAACATTGCAAAATGCAAATTCCTGAAACAAACTCTAGACCTATTAAATCTGAATCCATTTGTTGAGTTCTAGGAACATATTTTTTTCAAACAAATCACCTGATTGTTCCTTATGTACCTTGAGATTTCAAAGCCTCTGTCTACCCCATATCCATTTCTCTTTTCTAGATTTCATTCACTTGGACTAATTTTCTATCTCTACTCTCTCTTTTCCCATGAAAACCTTGTTTACCTGTGAAGGATTTCTTTATCATCCCAATAGAAAGCATGCCATATACCTCTGGTATGCTTTTGAAAGAGAGATATTTCTCCAAGTGGAAAGGGATCAGGAGATGCAGCAAGAGGGGAAGAAGGAGAGAGAAAGGGATGAAAAAATGAACTCATATGTGTCATGTACATGCACGAACTCCACTCAAGGAAAGTAAACATTTTACTTTGGTAACATGTAAAAGAAAACAAGGGATCAAGAGATGGAGGAAAATGAGAGGGAGGAGAGCAGAAGGGGATAAAAAAGGAGTTAAGATGTATTACATACATGTCCCAATTCCTCACAATCAATACAAATACTATGTAGTACAGGCATGTACTAAAAATGCCATGTATTGGGCTGGGGATTTGGCTCAGTGGTTTCGCCGCCTGCTGCACAAAGGCAAGAGCCTGAGTTCGACCCCTGGTACCAAAAAAACAAAACAAACAAACAAACAAAAATAAAAATGCCATGTATCATATATAACATTGGAATTTAATAATTGAAAAATCTCATCACTCTCTTTGATTTGAGCACATCTTATGTTGCATGTTTTTATTTCAATAATGCCTGCTATTTAATAAGTCTTATTACACTTACTCTACTTAATCATATTTCTGTTTCATTTTAACCATTACATTCGTAAAGTTTGTTTAAATCATCCAACCATCTATCTGCTTTGTCCAATGTATTAGTCAGATTTCCATTACTGTGATAATCATCCTGAGGCAATTTTAAAGCAGAAAAGGTTTATTTTGACTCACGGCTTAGGAGGGTTCAGTCCATGGTTTCACAGCACCATGCCCTTTGGGCCTGTGGTGAGACAGAAACATAACTGGAAGCTGCTCATGTCATGGTGGCCAGGAACTAAAAAGAAAAACAAGGAGCCACGTGTCAATATCCACTTCCAGGATGCATTTCTACTAATCCGTGCCTTGCCTCTTAAATGGCACATTTCTCAAAAACACCCAACTTGGGGGATGAAGTCATCAACAGTTGAGCTTTTGATGGACTCTCTAGATGCAAACTCTAGCAACTAAAATTGGGTTTAGGTTTGACAATATCGACCCTACAGAAAGATGAGCCTGTACCTGTTGGGTCTAACAGAATGGAAAGGCCTGGGAGCATGAGTAGGTCATCACTGGTCATCTCTCACATTCCTTCCACATCTCTAGTAGCAAACCCAGCCAATAGATCCATGCATCGTCCCCTGTAGCTTATTGCTTTCTATCTTTGTACGACATTCCTCTTTGTCTCACAATACTCCATGATTAGATGTGAAGCACCAGCAGGAAGAATGACATCTTTGCCTCTTCCTCAAACCCGGGTCTCGAACCCTACAGGTCCTTGGATGGGGTTACATTCTGCTCCCCCAAATGTTAAAAACCAATATGCTTTGCCGCTGCCTTTTCCAAACTTCATCTCCTACAGAGGATGTTAGATGAAAGGAAATCACAGACTCATGAAACGTCGCATTTGCTTTTTCTAAAATGAGGATTTTGTCTGCCTAAGATGCTTGTAATTTTTTTTCTTAGCTCAATCGGGTCAGTCTGATGGGAATGAAAATGCGCTTGCCTACCCCTCCTACGTGGTGCGTCTCAGGGAAGACATCTGCCAATCTACAAACAAAGCCTAAAACTGAGATTTGGCCCATGACACAAACAGTGCCTCTCAAAGTAGTTTATTTGGCTGAGGTAAAGCAGAAATGTTCTTTCCACATAACAACTCCTCTGTCTAACTCTTCTCTTCTTCCTTTTTTGTGTTTTCCCTCTGCCACCCTCCTTCCTATTCTCATTCTCCTACTCCTCCTCTTCCTTCTCTTCTTTTTTATTTCTCTTCACCTCCTCCTTTTATCTTCCTCCTCACCTTTTTCCTCCTCTGCCTTCTCTCTCTCTCTCTCCTCTCTCTCTCTCTGCCCCCCATCTCTCTCAAAACTTCATTTCTCCAGGGCAACCCTCCTTTGCAAAAATCTCAGAAACATTATTTTTCTTTTCTTTCACCTTGCCCTCCTCCAACTCTTCCTCCATATTGCTACCAGAATGATTATCTTAAAATATAAATCTGATTGTTTTCCTCCTTGCCACCTACTTAAAATATGTTATTAACTCCTCACTGTCTACCAGATAAATCCCACCTTTGGAAGCGTACCTCTCAAAACCTGCCCTAATTATAAGTCCGCATCCATTCTTCACTCTCTCTCTTTTTTTATTTTTTCAAAATCTGTTCCCTGCCTCTTGGGTCAAATGTTCCCAATTTCCAGATATCTGCAAGAAATTGACTGTTGAGCTTTCTTACCCAGCATGTTTTCTCAGCTTCTGTTTCACCTTCTCCAACTGACCAGTGTCTCTTTGCCATTCCTTCCTTGCCTGGAGTAGTCTTCCTCTGGAAACCCTTCATCATTTCTTCTTTTGTACATCCCCGTGAGTGCATATATCACACAGCTTTCACACAACTTCTTGTAATCACACTGCATTCTCCTGGTGTAAACCCTCTTATCCACTAGACATGTATTTTCTCCAAAATAAACTGTTACATGTCAGGCACAGGTGCATTTACAGTGCTGAGAACCAACCCATGTTCAAAAAGTACTGAATGAATTCATAAATAAATCAGTCAATCAATTGATGCATTCTTGACAAACTCTATGAGTTTCTCACCTCTTATTAATTATAGTGCTGCAATTGAAATTTGGCTTCTAATGTCTCAATTAGAACTTAGGTATCAATATTTATGTCTGTATATCTCTATTTCTGTTACAGATTCAGAGGTAAAGCAGTACTTATTTACAATATTACTATGTCAGATGTTTTTTAATATATATCAATCCTCGGTGTAATACATATATATATATATATATATATATATATGGTTTAAAATGTCTATTCAATAATATGAATGCATGTGTGGCTATACAAATATATTTATAATGTTTATTCTATCATAGGCTCAATGTGTGTGGATGTGGATGTGTGTGTGTGTGTGTGTGTGTGTTAAAGGTACTTTCACACTTTGTTTTAGCCCTTAACAAATATGTGACACCATACTTACAAGGACAAAAGATTTCATTTTGGCTCACAGATGGGGAGGTTTCAGTTCATGATTAGTATCTTTCAGGATGTGGACATGCAGACTATCAAGATGGAAATATGGGACTCAAAGAGACAAAATTCTTACTGTCTCTTGCAAGGCAATGCCCAAGGACACAAGACCTCCCACTAGGTGCTATTCTCCAGGGTTCCATGTGTATGTGTATAGATCCAATCCGAGTATTTTTCAATCATTCCCTACCCGTCCTTCCCTTCCCTCCATCTCCTGGTCCCCTTCCCATTTATAAAGCCTCTATCTCCTGTTTCCTGTCATCTATCTTTTATTTTGCTCTTTATTTACACTTTAAGTTTCTTGTACGGGAGAAACCATGTGATATTGAAGCTTGTGTTTATTTGTGATTTTTTTTTAACTTAGCATTATGGCCTCAAGGTGCATTCATTTTTCTACAAATGATTCAAATGTATCTTTCTTTATGGCAGAGTAGTGCTCTGTTGTGTATAAGTGCCCTGCTTTCTTTATCCATTCACCTGCTGGTCAGAGCTACATTTCATCTCTGATTCTGTTTTTTAAGATTCAAAGAATATAACCAGCCTTTGAACAAAGCAAATTATCAAGAGTAAAGGCTTGGTATAAAATCGTGCCCACTAATTCTCTATCCATGAGCAGCCCCAGGACTAACCCAGTTGTCCAAGAATCGCCGTTTCAAGAGTTTTCAAGGAATCCTAGTTATGCCTCCACACCCAGTGCTCACCGTGAGCAGAAGGCTTGGATTAATGCCTAAAGCTGAAGGACATCCTCTTTGCAGAGGTGATGATTTGTTTTTTCCAGAAATGAATCAATGAATCATAAAAAAATGTTTAGGGTAAGCAAATATTTATTTAGGGCTCTTGAGTGTCACTTCCTATAACAAAACAATCATCACATTGGGAGACGTTTCTTTATTAGTTTGTATTTCCTTTATTATTGTTCCATTTGCATATATAATGTTTACATTCTTGTTTTTAGTTGATGCATGGACATAACACATCCTAATTCCTTTGTTCCTCTCCATTGCCTCCCCCTTCCCCATCTCTCTTTTTTTTTTTATATTTATCGGTACATTTTAGGTATACAGTACATTTACATTTATCATTGGGTGCTTGTACCGGTATATGACGTATCTTGGTTCTCAATTTTTCCCCATTCCCTGTGCACCCTTCACCCCCTCCACCCTTCCCTATTTACATAGACTTTGTTTCCATTTTTTTTTCTTTCTCATAATTTTTCCTTTCCCTTCTTTCCTTTCCCCTTCCCCTCCTACCACCCTTACATCTTTGAACCTTTTCGTATTTCAAATTATCAATTATTCATTTTAATCATTTTCATCCTTATTTACACTTTCAATTTCTCACACTAGAGAAACTATTCAGTCCCCTTCCTAGTTTAGAAAGATCTATCTCCCTACTTTCTATTATCTTTCATTTTGCTATAGATGCATAATTTGGACTTCTCATAAAGAGAAAGAAACCATGGGATATTTAAGCTTGTGTGTCTGATTTATTTCACTTAACATTATGGTCTCAAGGCTCATCCATTTTTCCTACAGATGACTCATGTTTTTCTTTCTGGCAGAGTAGTACTCCATTGTGTGCAAATCCATTTCCTTTATCCATTCAGCTGTTGCTGGACATTTAGGCTACTTCCAAAATTTAGGTGATATGAGTTGTGCTGCTGTAAACACAAGCATGCACGGATCACTATAACATGATGAGGAGATGGTAACTTTTATTATCTTCATGTTTTAGATATGGCAACAGAAAAAAATGCTTAAATATAAGCTCAGAGGCATCTTGAACCCAACCATTCTTACTTAAAAATCTGCGTTCAGTTTCCTACAGGTATATGCTTGGAGTGTGTGTGTGTGTGTGTATGTGTGTGTGTGTGTGTGTGTGTGCAAGCATGGTATGTTACTGGAGATTGAACGCAAGCCCCCACAATGCTGTGCAAGCTCACTAGCATTGCGGTACATCCCCAGCCCTTCAGCGAGCTAAATGCTGATGTCTGATTCATCAAAGAGGAACTTTAGACGGTGCCCATTCCAAGCCAGCTTTGCTACCAAACTTTGAAAACAAGGTCACACTGCTGAACAATCAACCAGCCTAGAAGGATCCATTTCTGGAACTTCACAGCACATACAAGATATTTAAATCTAACCACTCACCGGCAGCCACGGCTCCAGTATTTCCATCCAAATCGTGAGTGTATCAGAGAGAGAAACAAAAGCAATCCACATTTACGATTCCTCACTGGGGCACAAGATATGTCCCGAGTCTAAGAGAACTGCACCCTAATGATGCTGCCCTTAAAAACAATATTTTTGCAAAATATAATTTAATTCTACTAACACAAAACGTGGAGCAATGGTGACCCTCTGACCCCCGGACTCCTGGGGAGGAGGACCTCAAAGGGTTAAAGATGTAAAGATGTGGGCCACTCCCATAGCCTGTTTGATGCCCCAGTATCTATCAGAAGATCCCAGTGGCCCAGGGGGACTTCTGGCACAGTGGCCAGTGTGTGCCCTGTCCTCCTACCCGGGCAGCAGGAGCTCCGAGTCATAGTTGGTTTGCACTCGGATTAGCTGCTCTTTGCCTAGGTTGTAGCTGTGGATATGATTTCTGTGCTGATGAGCCCAGTGCGGAGATCTATTGGCTGCCGGCTTTGTAAATTTCATTCAGTTTGGTCCAATAGCAGAGGGAGAGCTCTGAGACAGCAGGACCTGGTTTCTCAGTCTCCCTTTTCCCCTCAAACCCTGTCTTTCTCCCTGTCTCCATCTCCGGGTACTGAGCTCCTATGCAGTCTCCAGCTCTGTGCCTCCTGCCCCAATTCTGATTTTATTTTTCTTCTTCCTTTTTCTTGCTGGCCACTGACTTTCCAGAGCAGAAACGAGGAATTCCCTCCGGATTTCGGTGTCATCTGTGGTCCTCACATTCCTTTGGATAAGCAGACCTTGCTGGTGTGTGCACATCCTCCTGAATCATACTCCTGGAAAAATCTGGAGAAGTGAAGAGAACTCTCGCTGCCAATGTAACCATGGACCGCCAAGGTATGTATGGTTTTAATTTGTCTCTCGGATTCACTATCCTCCTCCTCCTCCTCCTCCTCCTCCTTTATTTTTTCTCTTCTTTCAAAGCCATTTAAACATTTCGACTTGCCATTTCTCGCTCCCAAAAGGTAGTGGCTTCTGGCTGGTGGCAGACATTTCACACCCCCCTCCCCACACGCACATCTGGGTCTGACATTTATCTAATTTATTTATTTATTTTCTCCCTCTGATTTTGAAAATTCGGGCCAGACCTTACTGGTTCCAACTGCGGCCACTCCGCTTCTCCGTCGTGGCTGGTTGTGTGGACCTCTATGGGCGGCCCCGTCTTGTGCGACATCCCCACGGAGACATTTGCTTTTATTGCGACTTAAAAATAAATAAATAAAAAGGTATGTGAGTTGGGGGGGGGTCACCCTGGGACCATTTTGCTGCCATCAGCTATTTCAAGGGCTGGGGAGGCAGGGAGGGCCGTGTGTGATGTGTTTACAAAGTGGAGCTGCCTTCCCTCCAAATAAACAGGAGCGAGTGGTGGAGAGAGAGAGTCGGGGGGTGGGGGGGTTATCTATCTGCAGTCCGGGCTGAGGAGGAAGGGAAGCCAGCGAGCGCCGGCTCCCTGCGAGGCAGCCTGGTCGTGGAGGCTGGAGTTGTTCAAACTGTGAGCATCCCGGGGCTTCCCTCTTCTCTTTTCTTCTGTCCTTTTCCCTTCCTTGCGAGGAGAAGCGTCCGTTACCACCGCCTGGAGCGCTTTTAGGGGCAGCCTGGGGCTTCACCAGGGAGGAGCAGGAAAAACAGGCTTGGCTGGGTTTGCGTGAGCGATTTCTTTCCCTCCTCCCTCAGCGGCCTGGGTTGAGACTAGGCTGTGCGAGGGTCCCAAAGACGGCTGGCTGCGCTCGCTGGGAGCCCCGGGGCACTCTCGGAGACCCCAGGGTGAGGACCGTGTCCTGGTAGCTTAGCGCCGGCTGCTTCGGAAAAGATGGGGAGCAGATGCCTGCGTCCTTTTTCTCCCGCGTGTGTCAGGGTCGTCGGGTTGGGTCGGGGGGTGGGGGGGCAGTCGTGGAAGGGCGTGAAGGGTCCGCCGTATACCAGCGTGGCTGCTGCTTGGGTTTTGTTTGCTTCTGGAGCTTTTCGGTCCGGCCTGGACCTTTTGGGGGGCGGGGGGGGGCACGCGCTGCAGCCAAGCAAATCCGTTAGCTTTGCCAGAGAGACAGAAAAGTTGGGAGCCGGAGGCCTTTAAGGGCAAGCTCCCCCGGTTCGGGTCTCTGGGGGCCCTAGGTCCCCAGCTGGTGCCCAACAGCCAGCCCAGCACCTTGCTTGCTGGTGCGGGGCGCGCGCGGTCCACCTGTCCCCACCGTGGGAGCGGCGGGAATGGGGGTCCACGGACCTCCCCATCACCAACAGCGCAGCCCCATCCCGAAGCGATTCCCCGCCTGCCTCACATGCACTGCCCCCCACCTCTTTCCCTGGGCCCACTGCGTTCCCAACACCCCCTTCACCCTGCCGGCCCCCCGGTTCCACTGCTGCTTGGCCGAGAGCCACCAAGCCTCGGCGGCGGGGGAGGAAATGGGGAGCTGGTGGGCGGGCGATGGGCTGAGGGACCCCCGGGAGAGCCAGAGTACCGCACTCCGGGCCGAGAAGCGGGCGCCCCAACCCTGCACCCCGCAATCCACTCCTGGGGAGCGGCTAACCTGGGCCCGCTGGCGGGGTGGGAGAGGAAGGAGGTGTCCCTGAGCTGCGGGCCGGGCCGGGGGCACTGCCCTGGGGGTTGCAGCCCAGCACCCCGCCTCCTGCTCCACACGCCCCGGGGGCCCTGGCCTCTTGCGGTCCCGGTTGGCGCCCCTGGATGGTCTGAAGGGTCTCCCTCCGCCCCCCACCCCACCGCACCCCCGGGCCGGGCTTCGCGCCCCTTTCCACTCCCCCGCCCCCCTCTGGCCGGGCTGCCGGGCGCACCCCTGAAGCGGGGCGCTGATTCCGGCGCCTGCTCCGACACACACAGTCCCCTTTCTTCCCGGAGCTGCGGAGGAGGAAGGGAGCTGGGGGGGGGTCGCCCCGGCCTCTCCCGCCTCTCCCCACAGCGCAGCCCTGCCCGAGGCCTGCCGAGCCCACCCTGGAAACAGATGCCCGGCTCGGAGGGGCTCCAGGTCGCCTCCTCAACCGTCCTCCCTCCCTCTCCTTCCCCAAAGCGTTTTCGATTTTATTATTTATTTATTTATTTGTTTGTTATTTATTTGTTAATTATTTATTTATTTATTGGGGGGCTGCGGGTTTTCCTTCTCGCTGGCCGCTCCTCCTTCCCCAGCGGGCGGCAGGTGCGGGCCTCTTGTGCGTTTATTTTGGGACCTGCGGTTGCTAACCTGAGGTGAGCGGTGAGCG